>CAVNYN010286263.1:0-26929 GCA_963692815.1 Nyctanthes arbor-tristis | reverse complement strand
TTTTGAATACTAATATCAATATCAAACTCATAAAAAGTTAGTAAATTTTACTAAAACACGAGCATATAACTAATAAAATATAACAGATAAAAAAAACTCAAATAATGCATAAACTTCAAATGCCCATAAGTATCAAATGTCCTCTAAATTATCTATCTTTACATTTTGAAAATTCACTTCCTTTACATTTAATGGAAATTTTCTAAGGAGAAATGGAGCTTGATCTATACCTCCTTAGAAAGATTGGCATTTAACGCAAAACTCAAATTTCATTTTGAATGGGAACTGTCACAATCAAAGAAACATAGTACTCGTTTCCTGCATGTTGATCGCAAGGGGCTGATTACGTCTACACGCATGCACATGTGATCTTCGTCTACTCGTTTTAACCGATTTCGTAGAATAGTATGCTCTTCGATTCTTACTTTTTCCCTCATTTGATTACAAATTATGAAGAAGTTTTATTGGAGATAATTTAAGTCTATCGCTAGCTAGTATATATCTTTGTTATGACACTAGTTGTTGATTTCACTTTTAATATGCACTTATAATGAAAAACCAAAAGCCGAAAACCGTCTTTCTGTTGGAGAGAACTAGTTTTCGAACCTACAAGATATGCGTCTACGTAAGTGATTGGGGTGGCTAGCATTAGAACAAGACAAGTTTGGAAATTCCAAAACTATATTATTATATGGCTACGTCATTCAGTCAGTAATATAATTGCTGACAATTAAAATACAATAACAAAATTATAATTATGAGGTTTTTTTAAAAAAAAAAAAAAACTTTCTGAAAGTTTTGTAAAAAAACTACCCATGCATGTGATATATACAAAAATTCTAAGAAACCAGGTGCCTGGTTCCTTATGGAGCCAGGACCCCTAGAAGGACTGTGATATATATGGATATACTAAGAATACATACCAAATTATTTAAAAAATAATAATATGAAATTTTAAAAGGTTTTTTCTTTTTTCTTTTTTTTTTTTTTTTGGTATGGTGAAATTTTATAATGTTAATCTTACTCAATAAGTAATAATTAATTCTTAACATCAACTAAAAAATAATGTAATTTTTTTTGTCATCTTTAGGTAACTATAATTTACAACAAATTTTAACCCGATTGTTAAAGTTAACGCAAATAAATATCATTTTATTTTTTGCACTAATTTAGGTAAATGACACTGTACGAAATAATTACTAATTGGTCAGCGTCGTGTACTCTAAAAAATATTTCTTATTAGAAACCAATAAAGTCAGATAGTAAAAAGATTATATAAATTAATAATATATAAAAGTAGTCATATATAAAATAGTCATAATTATTAATATTCATTTATACAGGGAAAAATTAAGAAAAATTACAACTATAATTTTCAGTTAACTTAAACTAAACTAAAGATTTATATGTTTAATTTTATTAATTATAAACTACAAATATAAATATATGTTAGACAATTGGATAATTAAATTTATATATAATTTAAACAATTAAAGGATGATAATTATATACGAATTATTAAATTTAATAGTGAATCTTATTTTAAAATAATGAATGGCTAATGCAAAAGTGAACAAAAAATTTTAAAATTTGAAAAATTCAGAATACCATACAGATTACCGCAATATGAAATAAAATGTCTAAAAAAACCTATTAACAGTTTTTTTGACAGGAGAACTGTGGTATAAAGATACCGCAACTCCTCTCATTTAATTAATATATAGATGTCAAGTGGATTTGAACACATAACTTGAATTTCAGATACATGTTGCGTGTAATTGTTCAAAAGTTAGTTTTTTAACAAAACTTTTAAGAAAATGCTTGAAAAATTTCGTTATAATTATAGTGAAAATTAAACGAATATCTAGTAAAGTTACCCCACCACAATATGTTTCTAGCCTATTTCACCACGTCATGTGGTTCGGTTGGTTCTAATAAGACATCCTAATTAATTCCTCTTAATCCAGACATCTGGCGTCTGATGATTTTCGCCTCTGAATATGAAGGTGCCGTGTTTAGGATTTGGACAATTCTTTGGAAAATGATAGAACACCAAAAATGCCAACGAGCTTGTCGCTCTGTGAAAGCTGTTTAATGATAGAAAATGGTTGGAGAACATGACTACAAAATTGGAAGATGATGGAACATGAAAATCACCGTAAGTGGTATTAGGGGTCACCGTTAAAACCATAAGACCACCCATTTGATCAAGGTTTAGAGATTGATATCGGGAGGACCCGATTCCTTCAAGGGAATTTATAAAAGTTTAAGGGAACCACTTACAAGAGAATGATTTTTAGAGAGGACAAAATCGTTGTACTGACGTCGATGGTCACAAGATGACACATCAACGTGCTCAAAGATCATGTATCCTCAAAAGATATTTGAACAGTCAATCAATACTATTTGTTTAAAAAAAAAAAAATGGATACTCCACAAAAGAGACAATTTTTGAGTGAAAAGACGAAAAAAAAATCTATCAAAAGACACCAGCTAATTTTTCAAAAATAAAAAAAAAATAAGGTCAAAAAATTTGAACCGCGTGATACAAAGCTGGGCAATCGCCCAGTTGTTATACTTTAATATATATATATATATATATATATATATATATATTTTGACTCTGCGAATTACCTTTGGGGCATGGGCAGTCGCCCGATATAATTTCCTTGGCGTTTTTTCGTTCATTATTTTTAATTTTATTTCTTTCATATGGATATGCCAATGATCTCATTTATATCATATTCCCGTACATCTCATTTTGTTTAAGCAATATTCAACAGTTTATCGCAATTTGTTGTGACTTGGCCCAATTATAAAAAAAAAATGTTGAAACCAATAACACGAGCATTTTTTTTAAAGGAAAAAATTTTGATACTGCTCTGAGCTAATGAATCTTTGAATAATTTTATCATCACATCAATAGTCGTTACGTTGCTTCCCCCACCCTTAAAAAAAATTACGTTGCATTTTAGATGAATTAAAATTTATATATTTAGAAAAAAAAAAGGATAGTAATAAAACCAGGCGGCCCTTCTTGTCTCCATCTTTGTGAGGGAATTTTAGACCGTAGGACAGCGTAAAAATGAAAATGAAAGAATCCTAATGGTAAAATCAGGTCCTATATCTACAAAATAAGGCCTAATTTTTGTCAATTGGATCCTAAATAGTGAGAGTGAATCTGTAAAACTTTTTGTAGGTAGAACCTGATTTGTCAAGCCTCCAAAATAAGTCCAAATTTTTGATCCCTAAAGTAAGCATAGCCTGGAACAATAGGGCTTGAAAGTGAACATATCTATCTTATTACTAGGTTGTTAAAGTGTGTTTGATTAGATTTTTGAAAATTAATTTTGTGAAAAAGTAACTTTTAGGAAAATGTGTGGTTGAAATTAAAGTAAGAAAAAATCAGAATTTAGGTATAAGATTATATTAATAGATAAATGAGTAAAAATTGATTATGAAAAATCTAAATCAATTGCACATTGGGACAATCAGAAAGCACCCAAAAAAAAAAAATCTTTGTGGGAGGAAAAAAAGTAGCTATATTTTTATTCAGAAAGTTTTACTCACCTATGCGATTGATAAGCTTTTCCATACTTTCATATCAAATTTCTTTTTAAAAAAAAAAAAAACTTTTACTCGTAATTTTTCTCTACTTGACCACAAATTCTCTCACAAAATTATATTCAAAAAGGTCATATGTAAATTGGCCCAACATACTTACTTACCAAATTATTTTGGAAAATTTTCAGCCTTCGCTCCCATTCCTTTCGAAACCACTGTTCACTTGCATACCAAATATAATTTGATTTTTACTTGCACTTTTATAATTTTCAAAAATGCTATATAACATACCATACGTTCGCGCATTAAAAATTTTAATATACTTCGTTAAACAAATTATTATAAATGTAACGTTGCATATATTACAATAATCATCAATAGTTAAAAATTAAAAAGGAAAACAAGTATTTTGGAAACAAATAAATGGTTATAAAGTCCCGTAAAAAAATTGTCACGGACGGGATTCATATACAGTAGCGGAAGCTTTTAACTCTTAAAAATGGATACAAATACAGTTCAAAATATCGAGGCGCATTCGCTGCGCACTCTGATGATTAAATGTTCCATGGGCTACCCACAACGAAACCTCAGCCACACACACTGAAGTCTCGATCACATACATGTATCCCCTCCGTCTTGGGATGATCTGGCCACATAGCTTCTTAATATAATACCTATAGGATTGTAAGAAAAGGGGAATGAGTATAAACTACTCAGTGAATGACCAAATATCTTGATTCACTTTCATATAAGAAAAAGCATTTTCAGGAAAGCCATGTATTTTACAAAGCCTTTGGATGCACAAAGCCATTGAATGCACAAAAGGGCCCTATCACTAGTTAAACTACTACCCGTGGTGCGCACATAATTGGCCAAGACCACACAACAAGGCCACAAAGATTCAGATTGGCCAAGACCACACAGCAAGGCCACATATTATCACATAGCCAGAATGACTAAGACCACATAGCAATGACATGTTTCACAGAGTAATTCAGAATGGGTAGAGCATTAACTAGCGATACCGATACATTAAACCAATCTTTCTTTACATAACAATGCATTAAAAATTCATGCATCTCTTATGAAAATATAATGAACAAAAGAAAGAGAATCAAGGTACCGGTTACTCACCTCAAATATTTCTTGAATAATCCACGTAAAAAAGTTTCTTTAAAACATTGATATTGCTTAATTAAAGCTATTCTTAAGTTATGATCTATCTATATAAGGTTAAGAGCATTTTTCAAGTGAGAAATAGGTGTTTTAGTGGGTTTCTATAGGTGTTTCTCCATCATCTCTAATGTTGGACGAATTTTGGGGGTTTAGGAGAGAAATTGGATGACTTGGGGAATTTGGAAACCTTAAGGACCCTTTGGTCCTTTTTATAATAGTTGAGATTTAATTGTTTTTAATAAATATTTAGTTCCACCAATCACATCTTGACACGTGGCGCAACATATACTGTACACTTGGCGGAAATTGTCTAGGAAATCCTTGTACTTTGTCTCATCCTTCAATTAAGCCACTGAACTTCGATTTATGTCAATTAAGTCACTACACTTTAGTTTATATCACTTAGGAATCAACTTCTTTCTTTAATGTCAATTGAATACTAATCTTTTAATTTTCAAGAAATCTTACAATGATATTCAAGTAATTCTTTCAAAATAACAATTTTTGTTGCTTACCTTAATTTGTAGGAATTTTCAAGATGTTACAAAAATGGTTATAAAGTAAGTATGGTTATCAATAACAATTTTATTATTATACCCATCGGTGTGTAGGGTCTTCTTCATCCATTAGTATGTAACAATATATGAGTGGTCAATATAAATTCCGCACTTTTTAAATTAATCACCCATATATTGACACGTACTAGTGTATGATAAATTTTTGTATGGATATAGTTTCCAAATTTAAGTTTTTTTGTGAAATTCCCATATTATATTAGTTTTACGTTGTATAATATCGATTAGTTATACCTTTTTCCGCATAGATTATCCTCAATAAAACTTGATAAATGAGTGGTATATTTTAAAAAAGCATGCTTAGACATAAGCCTAATGAGTACTTAAGTTTGAGTTGTGTACTCCACGTTTGACTAATTATCACACATTTAACGCACTTATGTGTTGACCGTGCACAACCTACGTGTAGGTGCGTCTAATCTCAAGACATGGTTTTGATATTTTTTCCATTTGATCTTTACAGTAGCCTGGATTTAGTCACATATTCGTTCACCAATAATAATAATAGTAGTAGTATCAATGAATATTTCAAGTTTGGATTTTTGAGTTTGAATGTTTGTCAGAAAATTAGGGGAAAAAAACTCTCTTTCGAAAATTTTCAAAAAGAAAAACTCCTTTTGGTGTGTATTTCTAATACATGTGGCACTTTTACCCAAAAAAATATAGTTTAAACCATTTATCGTAAAATACTTTAACCACTTTTAAGAATGTTCAGATACCAATTTATACACAACAGTCATAAATAATGGTATTCTAGGAACTTTATTTGTGTAAATAAATGATAAAATATTCTCATTACATCCTTGTGTATTTACTGATCCAATTATTGCAAGGACAATTTCTACAATCTTGAATTTCAAAATATATTCATGCGAGAATCTTACGAAATAATCCTCTCAAAATTCAGTAATTATTATAGCTGGTCAACAAGGTGAAGAACATTAAAATTAATGAGTTATTTGTTACTCCCTCCATCCCAAATATACAGTTTACTTTGCTTCTTTACATAGATTAAGAATTGTATTAGAATCATACATATATTTGCAACCCGTGTTCCCAATTAATCTATTCTTATTTAATGAGTAGAATTTAGATTTGATAGTTTTAACTAAGTATTAAGTGAAGATAAATTAGTAAAATAATGTAAACTAGACATTTTAATAAAGAAGAGAACTATACATTTGGAACATCTCAAAAAGAATAGTGGACTATATATATTTATACGGAAGGAGTACTTAATTATTAGTTGATGGAGGTTAAATTCTTGACAGAAATTTCGGTTTGGAGTGCATTTAGGCTTCCTTTTGACTCTTTCTTCTTCTATTTCAACCAAGTTTTCGATCACGCGCTTGCTAGAAATTAAGACCAATCTATGTCATAGTCAAACAATCGACTAATTAAACATAGTAGAATTCATAATATAAAGGCTAATTGGCACAATATAACTTTAGCCTTTAAGTTTATTACGCAAATTAACCTTAACCTTTTAAACTTGACAATTACAACATTAAATCTCACATTTTGGGCCATCTAACCTTGTCTATTTTAAAAAGACAATAACACCCTCAAATTCTAATTTAGTGAAAATATAAAATAAATAATAAATAAATAAAAACCGTGAATATTAAATTTTAGTATTTCTTTTTGAAATACCATCAAGTTCATGTAGTTGATAATGAAAAATACCTGATTCATTATGAACTCGATAGAAACTCTCTTTGAATAAAACATTATTTTTAGAAAACGTAATCCCGCAGAGCTTGATGAACTAAGGGTGCCCGCCTTACTCCGTCTACGACGATTCGTTTAACTAAAATGAATAAAAAATGTAAAATAGATGAACAAGTTTTAAAAAAAAAGGACAATAAATATAACAAATTGGATCGATAGACAAATCAAAAAGTCGAGCCGAAAAACCCACCTCACTTTAATATGGTCCGTGCCTACCCCACATTAGGCAGATAGAGAAGCGGATCAATCCGCCCCACTGTCAGCCTAATTTCTCATCAATTGATTTTTTTAAATATAATTAAGTTATATTTTTTCTTATTTTTATCAATTTCTTATTTAATAGTAATTTTTAGTTCAACTAAAATTTGAGGGGATATTATAGTCTTTTTAAGTTAAAAAGGTTAGACTGTGTCAAAAAAGTGAAATTTGAGGTTAGAATTGTCAAATTTTAAAGGTCGGGGTTATATTGTACAATAAGATGAAAGGTTATGGTTAGATAGTGCCAATTAGCCTATTATAAAGAATAATGTTATTTATCTAGATTGGAGATCGATCTCTAGTCTCCAGTCTAGTTGGTTGCATTGGTGGACGGGTGGAGATGCATAAATACATAAGGACATTAATTTATTCTACGGACAATAAGGTAATGATTACTAAACTGAAGACGATATCTAGTATAGATAAATAGTATTATTTTATTATAAATGTAATGATATGTTTGTTATGCAGTGCTAGTAGTAATTATAATCATATCATAAATTCATAATAATGGAGTATTAAAAGAAAGTATAAGACTAATTAACAGGAAATTTCTAAAGAGCCAGGGCCGGGTTCCTTATGGAGCCCGAGTTCCAATGAGATGCGGTCATGTAGTGTGTTTCAGGTGAGGTGTTAGTTTGTGATTATATATCAGGCTCCGTAAGGAACAAGGGCATGTTTCCATAGCCGGACCGCTAATTAACAACGTACCTGGCCGGATCTTGGCGTATCAAGTGCAAGTCCGACGATATATTTTGCCTCATCGAGAGCCATTCGAAACCATCCCAAATCCTTAGCCGGGCAAATTCCATTGCCTTTAACCCTCCGGTCAGAAGATTTCACATCGCAAAAAATAGTTATAATCTTCTTTCTGGCCTCCATCATAAGAGACAACTCATGCAAACTAAGATAAGAATCACAATACTGCGAAGAGAACACTGCGATCCAAATTTTGCATTGCCTGATCGCCATGTTGATCTTTTCAAACACTTCGTCACCCAGCTTCATGTCCTTGTTGTCCAAGAACAGCTGGAGGTGGAGATGGCGGCAAAGGTGATTGTAAAGCAAACCCGAGTGTTTCTTTTCATGTCGACTCCCCAATGGCTAATGAAAGAATAATATTATTTATCTAGACAGGATATCGTTCTCTAGTTTAATTGGTATTTTTTTATTGGATAATGAATGCGTGGATGTCTTCATATATTTATCATTATCCACTCATCTTCTAATGTAAAATACTAACCAGACTGTCTTCAATATAGATAAATAGCATTACTCCTGATGTAAACATTGCATGGCGCGTTGGGATTATTATTTGTTCATATTTTCCTATTTCGAAGGATGTTGTTTCTAGCTGTTAATGAACGATGTGGCAACCAGTGGCCGAGCCAGAATTTTTATGTTCCAGGGGCGAAAAATAATACTAAAATCGTGTAAATTTTTTTTTTTTAAAATACAAAAGTCGTGTGTAAACTTAGCACCAAGTTTATTTTTGAATATTTTTATATGCTAATATTTACACTACAAAATGATCATACTTATATTATTAAATAGAAAAAAATACGTAATCTAGGTTCGAGGGTGGAAATGATTTGGTATTTGAATTTGTCTTCTAGTATTCTCATTCAAACTCATCGATAAGGAAATACAGAAAATGTAATGTAAATATATAATAATATATACTATTTCATATATGCTTTCTTTTATATATTTTTATAAACTCAGAGCAATATATATATATTAATATAAATACATGATACACTAAGCACGTAATTGGGTTACAATTACACACACGCATAAATACAATTACAATATGTATTTAAACTATGCAATATGCATAAATATATAAACACATAAAAACATCTATAATAAATAGAAACTGCCAGAAGAAAATACATTTTCTTAAGTCTAGCCTACACATAACTAGATTAACTTAAAGAAAAGAAAATAAAAGAAAACTTATATACCACATACTAGTCCATTTATGCCCAAAATTTTTGTTGGAATGCGTGTGAATTATACCCTTTCCATGACTAATAACTTTAATTTCTCATTTAGGAAATTCTAAGTATTGTTTATTTAATTTAATAAAGTAATTGAAAATTATGTGTTTCAATATCATGTATTATCAAGGAAAAGTTATCCTAAAAACAAATAAAGATATTCCTTTTAAAAAAGAAAACAAATAAGGATACATATATAAAAATAATCACCCAAAAGAAAAAAAAAGGTGGTTATTTGACACCACATCTTTTACTAATCACACTACATTTTAATTATACTCATCATCCTTTATGTTTTTAATTCTTCACTTCAATGATTAACTTAATTTTGTCATATTTTTATTTTTAACATGTTATTATCATAAAATCTTGTGTCAAACTATATCTTGATTCCAAAAATCTCATTGTGAGAATTGCTTAAAATTTTTAAGTAAACAAAAATGTAATATCTAATTATACACAACTATGTGTTTTCATATGATCTTACGCTACACAAATCAAAATTTTTAAATGTATTTGATCATTAAGAATATGAGAAGATAATTAAATCAAAAGTTCAAAAAAAAAATCGTAGAAACTTTCAGGGGCTTAAACACTATAAGAAACAAAAATTAAAGATGTTCAAATTAATAAAAATGTGGTGTATTTAATAAAATGAGTAGTGTAGATATAATTACCTAAAAAAAAGAAATAAATAAAAAAGACATGTAACATAAACAATTACTACCTTTACAACAATATATTAAAAAAATAAAAAACAAATTATTATTAAATAGAAGATAATCAAAATATTGTCAAAAAGGAGATAACAAAAAAATAGAAAAGAAAAGAAATGGGGAGAGAGAGTCGTGGGGCAGCAGCTCATGAGAGAGAGAGAGAGAGAGAGAGAGAGAGAGAGAGCTAGTCTTGGATGATGTGTTGTAAAGTTTTCCCTTTCCCTTCGTCTTCCTCACTCCACAACGTCATTTCTGCAATTGTAGACTTTCATCTGAACCTCAACTAAAAAAAAAAAAAAAAGAGTAGATGTTACAGGGGCTACCACCGGTCCGGCAACCGTTGCAGGGACGATCACCCCACCACGCCCCCCCTTTTCGCTCAGCCAATGGTGGCAACAAATTTAAGCTTAAGAGTTAGGACTAGTATACCGCTTCTGCATGGTGACAGACAGTAAGATTTTGGTTTCTTTTTTTACATAAAGTGAATATAAAATGACCATTAATTATTTGAGTTCAAAGCGGAATGCACTCTGCATGCAATGTACATTAGAATTCAACAAAATTTTATGGTCCATAAACATTTTGGTTGAGTCCAACTGGTTTTTGTCGAACTCTAGCTAATTAATACTATAGTTAGCGCTAAATTAAGATTGAAATGAAATTACATTAAAAATCGGATTCCCCATGCATTAAATGTGAATAAATATTTCAAATTTCACTTTGGACAAAATCGCAAAAAGATTTAGATGAATTGAATTTGATTTCAAACTCGATTAAAGGTTTTAATAAGGTAATGAACTGAAGTTTTAGAGAATATATAGATTTATAGATTATTATTATTATTAAAATTAAATTAAATTGTTGACTATAATTGTTGACAAGAAAAAAAATAGCATGACTTTAGAATATTTGACAAATATTTTTTTTTAGATAAGCATACCCCTTTATATTTTTGTAGACTAAATACCCGTTTATATATATGATGACACCCCCCGTCTACTATGTCTTTATGTTTTACTTTTTGAATTATCCAACTTATTTAATTTTATTAGCTAATCGTATAATATTACATATCAACCATATATCATAATATAATACGGTTTAGTTAGATAATTCAAATAGTTTGTGGGTTTTATTGTAAAAATCAGGTATCTATATCCTTTCTGAAAAATCAGGTACCACCTACGCCTGAAAAAACACGATTGTCTCTCCCTTTCTGCAAACCATCGCCACAGATCTGGAAACCATCGCGGCCGATCTAACTGATTGTGTTCTTCCCCCGCCGCCACTAGTACCCCTGTCTTCCTTACCGTTCTACGTCTGCCAGGTGACACTCGGCTTCATTACCAAACATTCTATCTCTGGCTGCCTCGATGTTCTTCAAGAATTGGGTCTCGGACCAGAAGCAATTACGCAATGAAATTAATTTTTGAATTCCAACCCTCTGTCATTAACTGATTGATTTAAATCGTAATTACTTTTGTTTAAAACTTGTAACCCAATGTCGCCTAAGCTAATTTGGTTGGAGCTCAGTGGTTGCAGTGTGGTCGCGGCGACTAACTTGGATTTTCCAGTAGGTTGGGGAGCGATGGAGTGGGGAGCGGTTGGGGTGGCGGTGGGAGGCCGGTCGTGGTCGCGGTGGGAGGTTGGCGGTGATTGTAGTGTTTTAGTAAATTGTAGTGGTTGTGTTGTTGTGATTGTGACTCGATGTTTTAACGAGTTGTTTTTATTGTGACTCGATATTTTGACAAGTTTTTGTTGTGACTCGATATCTTGACAAGTTATTTTTATTGTGATTTAGTGTTTTGACTAGTTGTTTTTTATATGACTCGGTGTTTTAGGGAGTTATTTTGATTTGACTCGATGTTTTGGCGAGATATTTAGACGTGACTCAGTATTTTGGAGAATTGTGATTGTTGTGTTTTAATATTGTGATATCAATATAAAAACAGTTAAAACACCTTATTTTTCCCCAAAAAAACTTAATGTACCTTAAAGTTTCAAAATTGTAAAAAAAAATATTTGTATTTTTCAAGACACCCCATATAATACATCTACACAATAAAAAAAATACAGTAGATGAATATTAATAAATTAACAATTTCTAAGTTAGAAATATATACATATATATACACACTAGTTAGCTTACGTGTGTTGCACGTATTTCATTTCACTATTTGCTAGAATTCGCGTGGATTAATAACGAAAAGTACAGCAAAAATTGTGACATAATATTAAAATGTAACTTCAGTTTAGCTATAACATTAGTTGTTTCGCAAAATGAGTTTGGTTGATTACATTTGTTGAACTTTAGAAGAAAAGCTTGATCAAGAAATAAAAGTTGCCCCTGCTCCTAATCATTCTTTTTTTTTTGGTCCTAAGATCCAGACATGACGAAATAGAAAGTTGCTGCTACAAAAAGAGGCCATTACAATATTTAGTGCTAAAATTCTTGTGTACAGGAAGAACACAAATTAATGTCATTAGGATAAAACACATACAAAGAGCTCATAAAAAGAACCATTGCAGACCTTTTCAATGACCTATCATCCATAGTCAGCTTCTAAACCAACAAAAGGATGCCACTTTCTTGGCAATTTGGTCACTTTTCTACTCATCTGGATTTAAGCTTATGGACTTAGCAAGAGAGTTGCACATGGTTTGCCAATAATATTCTTGCTCGTGTTCTCTGCAGCTCTGCTAACCTCCTAATTTCTTTTGGTCTCTCTCTGCTGTTTGATTCTTGATGGTGATGTTTTCATGTATATTATTCTTGAATGGTTGTTCTACTGTTATGCTGTGAATTTTGCTTTTCTAGATATTTGTTCTGACCAACTAAATAATAATATCAAAAGAAGGAATCTGAATCTGCCTTCAACAATCAATTCATCTTGTCTCCCTAGTGCCTGTGTGTTACTCTGAGTTCTAAGACCAAAATGAAAGCTCATAAAGCATTCATAATTATTAAGCAACAATGTTGCCTGAACTATAAATTTAATCTATCCTCATGTAAGAAGGAAAAGTAATTTTGAGCTTATTTCACACTGAAGGCAGTATCCCAGGAAGCCTTTATAATTCAATAGAAGTATAATTATTGGCACAATGCTCTGATGCTACATATCATGTCAGTGTAACAAACGTACGAAATTTAGTTACAAGCTATAGTCTCAAAACATTCACTTAATTTTCTTGTTGTAGTGGCATCAAGGAAAGAGAAAAGAAGAGGGGGGGGGGCAGAGTTCTAATGGCATTACCATGTGATAAGTAAAACATATTTGAGCAAGTTCTTGACAAAAAATGCGCGCCATACTGTCGTGCACATTGTGAGAAAAATTAATACAGATCCAATTATTGACTGCAACACTGTTAATCATTCGCTGCACGAACCAAACCAACTAATCAAATTCCCAGAAATATTCAGTAGCATGAGAGGTAGAATTGAAGTTTTTGAAGAAGCATACAAACTCCACAAAACAGTATGTCACTTAGCAACCTGATAATCGTGTTTTTCATCAAGTACAGATATACAAACTCTAAAATATCATGTTTAATAGGAGTAAATAAAACAGTTATCAATTCTCCAAGGAGCAGGCAAAATTTGAGCTTCAACTTGTGCCAGCTTCTCTTCAATATGAAGTACATGAATTGAAAATATAACTGTCTATAAATACAATGAATTTTGGTAGTGGACAGATTATTTTTCACCAATAGGCAGCCAGTTCTAAAGGCAGAAATTATATTATTAACAATGTCACTACTCACAGGTAAAACTTCATTTTAGTCCATTGTCCACGAGCAAGAGTCATAAAGCAGATATCAAAACTTAGGACCTGCTACCTAGCACTTCAATTCAATGATAAAGCATTTTACAATTCTAACTTCTAATTATTCACAGTATGAAGCTGCATGCAAAATTGTGACTTCTGGAGAATTATAAACTGCGAAAGTTTTTTCTTAAAAATAATTACTTGCATTGGCCGCAAATTTTCAATATATTTGTATACCATGGCAATGATGCAATAACATAATTTTCCATTTCTATATTAAGCAATCAATTATTTCATTTTCAGTTACCCAGGATGATAAGATGCAATTATAACCATTCATTATAAAGTAATAAAAGGGCCAGAAAACATCTTATCTTATAGGCAAAAAAGAGGGGAATAAAATTTAAAACAAAATTTCCCCAATGACAAGATACTAAACTCCCTCATCATTTACATTCATGACATCGTGTTTATCCATCATTTACATTCATGACATCGTGTTTATCTTTTCTTATGTCAAATGAATTTTGCTTTGTATATTATAAAACATTTTAGCATGCATTTGTAGCTAGTTAACGGATTTCGTGCCATAGGTTTAAGAATTATCCCCTTTTTCTTGCCTGGTGACACATACGTAGCATTCAGATTCTCAACGGTCTCATAGAGTTTACCTAAGCAGCCCACCATTTCCTCTTTTCCAAGTAAGCCTTATAGGGTGGCTAATGGCATTGCAAGAATATGAAATATGAAATCAACGAAGTCTTTTCCAACTTCAGCAAACAGAATACTTTTGCTCTTCATGTCAATCAACATCTTCAACCTCACTTTGGATTGAGCCATGCTGTTGATAAACAAAAATCTGGTCTCACAAACTGGACGTAAAACTTGGCCTTTTTATATATATAAAATTAGATCATGAAGAAAGCAAACAACAAGAAGATCAAAATGCAAAAAGGTTGAGATGTAAGAGGATCAATTAAATATTAAATCCCACAATCAATGGGATTATCCAAAGAGATCATGGCAATATAAAATCAATGATTGCATCTCCACTTTACAAATATGCTTGGGAAACTAATCATACACCATACATGGCAAGATAATATCATCATCTCACTGATCAGGTCTTATTTTTCAATCGGTAAAAGTCACAGTCGGGAGACACCAAAGACACGGGAAAACCACCAATTAATATTTAAATTTAAACATACATAGAGAGATCAACTACCAAACCTATCATCAATATTATAAAATTAACAGTTCCTATAACAGAAGTGCAGGGAATAACTAATTGACGTTTTCACTCACATATCATGGGGGTCTTGAATCCTAAATTATCATGGCTTCATCTAAAGCAGTAATTAAATCCTCTTGTAACCTTGGATCCGTTGTGACATCAATCTAAAATCATCCTTGTGGACAAATTCCTTAAACAATTTCGTTCTTCAGCTGAGATGATGCATATGGATTATTCTAAAAATTCACTCCATCGAATTTTAGATATCAATCCAATGAAAGGCATTATACTTATCCGTCAAGAATGCAAGCATCAACACCAAATGACAGTCTATACAGAGGGGAAAAAAATTCTTATCATGTCTCTCTCCCTTTTTACCCAGTTCAAAGAGGCCCTACGCACTGGAAAACAAACCTCCAATAATCAGAAACTAACCTTTCAGAACAGTTGCAACTTCAAGCGTTCGACGGAGATGACAAAAGACGATACTACAAAGGAGACGCAGGGAAGGTTATGAAGTAAAGTAGTGGAATAAAAGGGCAGAGACACCCTAGGGCAGACCGGAGAGATTTGGGGCAAATTGTAGACATCAGAGTGCTTCAACGATTCGTCATTGACGGATTTGTGTACATTTACGGCTCTTGTTAACTAAGATACTAAGATAAGAACAGATATATCAGAGGCCTGGGCGGTGTCGCCGTGTTGGCGTTTAAAAAGGGGAGGAAAAAAAAAAAAAAGAGTTAGGTTACTGTTCCTCACAACAGTAAACGGGAGAATATATTTATATATAATAGTGATATATAAAAAGGGGGGAAAAATTTTTTAATTGTGTACAGCAAAGGGTTGTATTATATGTCTAGACTAGATTATTATTATTATTATAAACTAGATTATTAGTATTATAGATAAAGATGTAATTGGATAATCTATATATATAAATATAAGCAAAGTAGTTTGCGGTACAATTATACCGTAATTTTCCCTCATGCATTTTGGGGAATATTTTAGACTTTTTAAGTTCGTTACGGTAATTCTTGCGGTCAGCTATATCTTTGCTGTTCTGATTTATAATTCTTTTGTTTTTTCTTTAGTTAAAAGTATTTGGATTCTGAAACGAAATCAAGTAAATTGGGTGCTATTTATATAATAATTTATCTTTTATTTATTTTTAATTGTTTTTGCAGTCTATTTGAGTCCATCTTATTAGTTACCATTTTATTAAATAAATGTTTATCAGATAAATGTTAGAGATAATTAAAATAATTCTTGTAGATTATTATCAATAATTTTATCATTTGTCAAAGAGAATTGATTTATTTTAGATGGGTGAATTCATAATCTTATTATAACCACTTATTTTGAGAATTTTCCTTAAAAAATTGGACTGATTTATACCAAGTGCTTTTTAAGTTACTTATTTTGTAATGGTAAATTTCACATATCGTCCCCAACCTTTGCACTTAAAATCGTCTGAGTCCCTAACCTTTTTTTAACGCGTTGGGTCCTCAACCTTTCATAAATACACGCTACAGGTCCCTACTGACGGAATCCATCCAAAATTCCGTTAAGTAATGGATAAAATTACCTTTATATCCTTATCTTTTAAATTAAAACAAAAAAGAATTCAAAAATAAAAACAAAAAAGGAAAAAGAAAAAAAAAACTTTTGGTTTTATGGGAGGGACCATTTCCGGCAGTGAAGAGAGGGATCATTTCCGACAGTTAACTTCACTGCCGGAAATGACAGCTTTGGGGGGCAGGGGGAGGAGGTCTCTCCATCTGCCTTTTCAAGCAAAAAAGGGGGGAGACTCTCCCTTTCACTGCTGGAAAAGGAGGGGAGTCTCACCCATTTTTCTGCCTTTTTAGGCAGATGAAGAGGGGAGACTCCCCCTCTTTTACTGCCTGAAAAGGCAGATGGGGGAGACCCCCCTAAGCTGCCATTTCTGGCAGTAAAGTTCACTGCCCGAAATGGGCCCCCACCCCCCAAAACCGAAAGTTTTTTTTCTTTTTCCTTTTTTGTTTTTTTTTTTAATTTTTGAATTCTTTTTTGTTTTAATTTAAATGATAAGGGTATAAAGGTAATTTTATCCACTACTTAATAGAATTTTGGATAGATTCCATTAGTAGGGGACCTGTGGCGTGTATTTATAAAAGGTTGAGGACTCAAGGCGCTAAAAAAAATAGAGACCAGGCGATTCTAAGTGCAAAGATGATGGACGATATGTGAAATTTACCCATTTTGTAATTATTTAACAATCTTTTATTCTCATGATATAGACTTTATTTACATATTTCAGAATATTCTAATATATTCACTTAATAAATAAATAAATAAATAAAATAGTTTCTAATAAATAATTTATAATTAACAAATATTAGTTCACAACAAGGTAACAAAATATTGCGGTTGACAGATATCTATAATCATGCGTTATTCAATCTTACGTATTAACCATTATATATAATTTGTTTTGAAATTGCTCGTGCAACATACGAGTGAAAATCTAGCATAACCTAAAATAGGAATTTCGAAAATAATCCATAGATAGCTTATTGTGCCCAACAAGGAGTGGGAATTTTTTTCTTTTTAATTGTGCCCGATAAAATGTTGTATATAATAATAATAATAATAATCTATATATTAATAATAAGAGAAGTTCGTCTGGTATGGTTTTTCCCGCCAATAGATTGGCTTTATAAGGATTTTGATGACGTCATTTGTAAAATTATATATTTTTTTATTTTTTCTTGAATTATTTCTTCATCATATCTTCCTTATCATTTCCTTTTCGAAATTTATACTTATCAAATCCGTTTTCTAATTTCTGTTAATTTATCCTTTCATGCCTTATCTTCTAATCTTCATCCGATTAAGGCTTCAATCTTACTATAGAAGTATCTCCTAATATTTCTCTTCCTTTATTTTTTATTATTGATTTGAATTAATTTTCTTTTTATTTCCTTAATCTATTTTCATGATTCCTACTTTTAGGTTTCCGATATAAGACTTTTTTTCTTAACTCTTCGTGTATCTTTAATTTTTTATTTGAATTAATTTTTTTAAGAATATTTGAATTACTTTTTTTATATTTTCTTAATTAATCTTTTTTCTTGACCTAAAATTAAAAATTAAGAAAAGGGTTATGTTCCAATCGAAGATTTCAATTGGGTTTCGTGTTGTGCTTAGGCTTGAATTGTACTTTTAGTTCAGATTACCGTTCTACCACTTGCGTCATGGAGACATTTTTTCTTTCCTTTTTTTTTTGACAATTTACTTTATTTTACTTATTTTTGACCATCAATCTACCCACAATTGATTATTTTATCTCATATGAATTAAAATTATTAATCTCTCTCTCTCTCCCCCCTCTCTCTCACACATACACACATATACTACTCTTACTAGAAATATTATAATAAACATTTGAAATTTTTTTAAAGCATGCTTCAATAATTCCCGAATTAATTCTTTCAGAAAAAAGAGAAACAATTCTCGAATTAGCATACTTTACATATTTTAAATCTATGAAAAACTAAATTTGACGGACTATAGTATCATTGGTTTTTTTTTTTTTGGTAAGTACTATAGTTACATAAATTGCATATTGCCACTATTGTTTTCATGAAAATTAATTAATCATACTTATATTATATTTTGGGAAAGTTTAACAGAAAATTGATCATTGATTCTATGTTATCTTTATTTTAAAGTATAGTTATTTTAATATTTATTTTCTAATTATAAATAGTTAGAAATACTATCAGAATAAAATTTTTTCCCCTTCAAAAATTAAAAAAAAAAGAGAAAAAATTTACAAATTTAGTATTATACTGAGAAAATAATCAGGGCGTCGTCTTTCTTTTCTACCCTAATTTTTTTTAATTTATGTTGTTATGCCCATGCGACGCACGTGGTGAAAAATCTAGTAATAATAATAATAATAATTGTTCCAAATAAAGTGTTGTATTATATATATATATATAATAATAATATATGTTCATGAATCTTTATATTTAAAAATCGAATTTGATCAAACTAATTACATTATCATACTAGCAGGGCCACTTGTATTATATAAATTTCAACAATTCATTATCACAAAATCTAAATCTATTTTAAACAAAAACGATTTATGAAAGGAAAGTCATAGTACTCTACTCAATAGAATAATACTATTTGTTTGTAAAATGGAGGTAAGTTCATAATCTTACTCTTATGTATTGTATGATTGAGGAAAAATAATTGAAAGATACGATGGTAAAATTTACCTTATTTCGTAAAAGATTATTTGAATGATTACCTACAAATAGCGGAATTCTACTCAATAAGGTTCTCATGAATGATAACATAAATTCATTACCAATTTTTTTTTGGGGGGCAAACATAAATTCATTATCATTGATTCTAATTATGACTAATCTTATATATTAGATGATACAAGTCCAATAAAGACGATGACTTATAATTTACCAATTATAAAGGCCTTTGGGGAACATGCATGCTTATCGTGACTCTTACTCTCTGTTCATACACGACGCGTGCAATTCGTCGATGATTCCATTACTTGAATGTCAATCACAAATATTTGATCAACCCATTTTTCAAACTGACACCGTTCTCGACATTGTTTCATGAAGTCTTTGGATTGTTGTGTGGAAGTGAAATGATTTCTTGGTCAAATCCAGGAGAAGACTGAATCTTTTATTATTTAAATTCAAACCTTGTACAGCCTTGTCTTGTTTCTATTTGTCTAGAATCTCTGGTACTCCAGGGCCAGATTTTTCCCCACTTATAATTGCACTTCTTCAGGTTTAAAGTCCAATTGTCCAAAGTTTGTTTAAATATTGAAAATACAAATTATAAATTCCTGTTTCTAATTAGTAACTCCTTGAAATGGAGAAAATTGTATGTCCTATGTCTTGGAAACACGCGATGAATGAGACTTTTACCTAAAAAATTTTGGTTTAAAACTTTAACATTGAAATCTGGAAGAAAGTTTGCGGTGCTAATCTGAGGAGGATGTAGAGGCCATGGCCATTCGAGAGGGGCTAGTTTTTTGCTAAACAATCATCTAAGAAAGGTGGCTAAATACGGAGAGAGATTTTCTTTTTGGTTGTTCAAGCTAGCTATACATTCTGATAATTCCTTAGCTCCTAGGGCTGCTGTCTTCACTAAAGTGTTTTTGATTAAACATAGAATTGGTTTTTATGAGAATGAGTGACTGGGATTTATGCAGGACAAGTGACTTCTGTAAAGTATGTGGATGTGATTGGTTTAACCAAATTATATTTTTAAATAGAAATAGATGTGCTCGTGCACGAGTCTAAATTTTGTTTTGTTCCTCTTTTGCATAACTTGCCTAACATTGTATCAAGGATCAAAGTGAGAATCAAATTGGGACTAGTGTTAGCTCAGGAATTAATGGTCAAGTGAGAGGGATGCATTAAAAGTTTAATATTGTAATGACGATTGAAGAATTGAACACGGTTTATTCATTGAGCTAGGATCAAATTGTTGTAATTTTAGATATAGTGAGGTCATCTATTTTGTTTCTTCTTTACTCCAGTATCATACATTTCCCATACATAACCAGAAACAGATATTGGCTTTGTTTCTCACCTTGGAGTTGGCTTTGCTTCTCTCTCCTTCCTCTATTTGGTGTTCAGGATATATAGAATTGGTTTCTCAAATCATAATACTCCCTCCGTCCCATAAAAATATGCCCTGTTGCTTCTTACGCGGGGATTAAGAAAAGTGATTTAATGTGATTGAAAATACAAAATTTACACTAAATAATCTAATATACCCCTATTAAAGACTAGTTCTATTTAATGCATTAAAAATTAACTAGTTGTTTGACTAAGGGTATATTTGAAAAAACAATTAATTGTTCAATCTCGTTTATGTAAATGGACTATAATATAGGACAAATAAAAATGGCAACTGGACCTATCTTTATGAGACGGAGGGAGTACTATGTTTTGTTGGATCCGGATTGTTGCTTCTACAAGAATGAAGACTGTGCATTTGGACTGAAGAATTATTAAGTTGAGCTTATAGACTACATGACATGCTTTAACTTTGCTTAGAGATAAAGTGCCAAAAAAATTACTGTATTTTGTTAATGTGTTTTATTTTGTTTCTTGGCAAACTCTTGATGATGATCATTATGAGTTTGACGGGAGGTGTTAGAAGTGTCATTTAGTTAGATATTTTTGTGTTAAGGGTATTTTTGATATTTTAGCTTATTAGGGTTACATATTAGGGTTTGTCCTACTTTATTATAAATAGACGTCTTTGTAATCATATAATAATCGATTGAATATGAAACCTTTTTAGTTTTAACAATTCTTAAGGTGATAATAATTCACGATATTGTCGTTTATTTTTTTAAAGAAAAAAAGTAATTTTAGTTCATTAAATAAATACTTTAACTAATCTAAAAAAATTTTAGATATATGTGTCATTATGTATACATAAACACTCAGTACGTAACATTTTTAAGCCGTGTGAAACAAAACAAATATGACTATATATATTTGGACGGACCAGAGGGAATGATGAAATATTCTCATATTAATCCTTGTATATTTATTGATCAAATTATTGCAAGTACAATTTCTAGAATGTTGAACTTCGAAACATATTCGTGCAAGAATGTCACGAAATTATCCTCCGCAAAATTCATTGATTATTATATCCTGGTCAAGAATTGCATATACAATGTGGAAAAGTGAAGAACATTAATGAGTTCTTTGTTACTTAATTAGTAGGATGAGGTTTCAGAAATTAGGGTTTGGAGAGTTACGCTCCCTTCTTTCTTCTTCTACTGCTCTCTTCTTTCTTCTTCTACTTCAACCAAGTTTTTGACCACTGCGTCTGAAGCTCTTGCAAGAAATTCAGACCAATCTCTGTCGTAGTCAAATAATCAACTAATTAAACATCGTTAAATTCATATTATATATGTAATGATATATTATATTGATATGTACTAATGCAGTGATCATAATGGAGTATTAAGGCAAATTATAATAAGACTAATTAAGAGCGTACCCTCTTAGGGTATCGAATGCAAGTCCGACAATATATTTTGCCTCTTGGAGAGCCATTTGAAACCGTCCCAAATCCTTAGCCAGATGAATTCCATTGTCTTTAACCCTAAGTTCAGAAGGTTTCAGATCACAAAAAAGAGGTATAATCTTCTTTCTAGCCTCCGCCATAAGAGACAACTCATGCAAACAAAAGAAAGAATCACAATAATGTGAAAATAAAATATTAATAGAGTTCCCAGTATCTTGAGATGGGGTTTACTTTTATTTGAATTTATTATTGTGATTTTTGGTATTGAAGATTGATGTGAGCTTGTTTTGTGTGTTTGTTGTTCTCTGTTCAGCTATGACT
This sequence comes from Nyctanthes arbor-tristis, assembly GCA_963692815.1. NCBI lineage: Eukaryota > Viridiplantae > Streptophyta > Magnoliopsida > Lamiales > Oleaceae > Nyctanthes > Nyctanthes arbor-tristis. The sequence continues at coordinate 4,501 of CAVNYN010286263.1, read as the reverse complement.
TCTGCTAATATTGCTGCCAACATCAACTCAATTCTCTTACTAAATGGTTCCAACTTCAAGTCATAGCGAGAGAACTTATTAATAGTTCTCGGAATCATGGATCTCGACCTTGCGTTAAGGGAAGATTCTCCTCTATCTCTTATAGATCAGAGTACCTATGACCAAAAGAGGGATATGGAAAGATAGGAGAGATCAAATCGCATGTGTTTGATTCCAGAAGCATTCAGGGGTACAATTTCTGAAAATATTATAACAGCTAAGGATTTCCTTGCTGATAGTGAAAAGAGGTTTGTCAAGAATGAAAAGGCTCAAATTGGTACACTCTTGGCAAGTCTTATTTCAATGAAGTATACATGTAAAGGCAATATCAGGAAGTACATCTTAGAGATGTCTCATCTTGCTTCAAAGTTGAAAGCACTCAAGCTCAACCTCTCTGATGACTTGTTAGTGCATTTGGTTCTTATATCTCTTCCATCACAGTGTAATCAGTTTAAAGTGAGCTATAATTTTCAGAAAGAGACTTGGTCTCTGAATGAGCTCATATCACACTGTGTTTAGAAAGAGGAAATGTTAAAGCAAGATAAGACAGAAAGTGCTTACCTGGTCTCAACCTCTAAAAACAAGGACAAGGGAAAGAAAAGAAAGAAGAATAAGGAAGCTGCAGATACAGTACCTCAAAAGAAACAACAAAAGAAATCGGATGATTCAGAAGGTATTGGTTGTTTCTTCTGTGGAGCTGAAAGGCATAAGAAGAAGCATTGCACCAATTACCACACTCGGTGTGCTAAAAAAAGTATGCTTCTTATGGTTTGTTCTGAGATTAATTTAGCTTCAGTACCTAGACCCACATGATGGATAGATTCTGGTGCAACCACACACATCAGTGTGTCCATGCAGGGCTGCTTAAGTTGCCGAAAACCGAGTGATGGTGAAAGATACATCTATTTTGTCAATGACACGAAGGTTGAAGTAGAGGCACTAGGAAAATTTAGATTATTGTTAAAGACTAGATATTATTTGGATATTGATGAGACATTTGTCGTGCCGTCTTTCAGACGAAATTTAATTTCCATTCCTGCTTCGAACAAATTTAGTTATTTTGGTTTATTTGGAAATAAAAAATTCAGTTTCTTTCATGATTCAAAACTAGTTGGGTCTGGTTTTTTATCAGGATATCATAATCTTTATTTTATTGATACAATTGCTTCATTTAATGAATCTCTACAATTAAATACACGAGGCGTAAAACGAAAATTAACCAATGAGAATTCTGCTAAAATTAACCAATGAGAAATCTGTTTCATTATGGCACAAGAGATTAGGTCACATCTCCAAACGGAGAATTGAAAGACTTGTATCAGATGGAATTCTTGATTCCCTTGATTTTGCAGATTTTGATGTTTGCATTAAGTGTATAAAGGGGAAACAAACTAACAAAAGAAGATTTGAAGCTAACAGGACTTTGGACATCTTAGAACTTATACATACGGACATTTGTGGGCCATTTCCTACAACTTCTTGGAAATGGTCAACAATATTTTATAACGTTCATAGACGATTTTTCTAGATATAGCTATATTTATCTTCTTCATGAAAAGGCGCCGTCGTTAGATGTGTTCAAAAACTATAAGGCTAAAGTTGAAAACCAACTCAGCAAAAGGATCAAAAGCGTCAGATCTGACCGTGGTGGTGAATACTATGGTAGATATGACGGTTCAGTGAACAACGTCCAGGACCTTTTGCTAGATTCCTAGAGGAATGCGGTATCGTCCTACAGTACACTATGCCGGGTTCGCCCACTATGAATGGTGTTGCTGAAAGACGAAACAAAACGCTTAAGGACATAGTAAGGAGTATGATATCTTATTCTACCTTATGAGAATCACTCTGGGGAGAAGCACTAAAGACTGCAGCTTGTATTCTTAATAGAGTTCCAACAAAAGCGACTACCAAAACCTCTTATGAACTTTAGACAAACAAAAAGCCTAGTTTAAAGCACTTACATATTTGGGGATGTCTAGCTGAGGCAAGACCTTATAGGCCTAATGAAAAGAAGCTGGACTCAAGAACTGTGAGTTGCTATTTTATTGGATATTCTGAAAGATCCAGGGGGTACAAGTTTTATAATCCTACTACTAAGTCAATTTTCGAGTCAGGAAATGCTCGGGTCTTTGATGATGTCGAGTTTGCGCGGGGGGGGGGGAGGATATGGTTAGGGACTTTGTCCTTGAATATGTCGATATTCCCATAGGTGTTACTGACATTGGTCAGGATTCCATTCCTGATTTTGTTCAAGACACAACAGATCAAGACAATGTCGAAGAACCTCCCAATGAAGTAACAGTTACATAAGAAAAAACTTTGCCACCTCAAAAACCTATGCCATTAAGAAGATCCATTAGAGAGAGAAGAAGTGCAGTGTCAGATGACTACATTGTATTTTTTCAAGAACATGAGGCTGAAATTGGAGTAGTGGAAGATGATCCAATCAACTTTCCTTAAGCCATGGAAAGTTCTAATTCTCAAAAGTGGATTGATGCCATGAATGAGGAGATTAAGTCCATGAAGGATAATGATGTGTGGGATCTCATACCATTGCCAGAAGGTGCGAAACCTATTGGTTGCAAATGGATATTTAAAACCAAAAGGGATTCAAAAGGCAATGTGGAGAGATACAAAGTAAGTCTTGTTGCAAAGGGCTTTATACAGATGGATGTAAAGACATCGTTTCTAAATGGTGACATTGATGAAACGATTTATATGGTGCATCCATAAAACTTTGTATCAGGAGATCCAAAAAACATGGTTTGCAAACTTAAGAAATCCATCTATGGACTCAAGCAGGCATCTCGACAATGGTATTTCAAATTTCATCAAGTGATCATCTCTTTCGGATTTGAGGTGAATTTAGTTGATGATTGTATATACCATAAGTTATGTGATAGTAGGTATATTTTTCTGGTTTTATATGTTAGTGACATTTTGCTTGCCAGCAACGATATAGGCTTATTGCATATGAATTCTAGAATTACATTAGTGCTAGGCACATTTATTTCTGATTTTTTTATGTTTATTTATGTTTTATGCTCCCCTTCAACCTCTAAATAACATTAAGAATGGTTGTTTTCTAGATGAATGTTGATCTTGGTGGATATACTTGTGGATATGCAACCCCCAGCGCCCTCACCTCCTCTAGAGATGTGAGTTTCAGTCAGAATCAACATTGGCCCAAATGAGCTTAATCGGGTAATACCCTTCTTTTGTTTTTTTTACATTGGGACAATGTAGACTTTTAAGTTTGGGGGAGGTGTAACTTATTTTGAAGATCGATGCTTGAGATGTTAACTGTTGGAACCAAATTCATTCAAATAGCTGCATTTTCGTCATGTTTTGTTTAAAAAAAAAATACGTCTTTCAGTTTTTTTTCGTTTTGCCTTGCCGGCTGGTTTGATTGAAATCACCTGGAACTTGTGTTGTTTGTGATTCGTGATGGGATATTGCTATATGAATTAAATTTGGTGAAAATTAGCTTGTTTATGTTTGACTCGTTCTTTATTTGGCATAAGTCACCATAATCTACACTTTAGTCGGGTGAATGATTTAGAGAATAGTCAACATGGAGAATGAGAATACCTTACCCTTTAATTGTTCTTGGTTGTAAACCCTAATTGAGTTTAAGTTTGGGGGAGATTGATCCTTGAGGATGCTAGTAAGGTTGGTGTGGATTCCGTGCATGTTGAAAATTTGTGTGGAGTGTCTTCGGTTGACCAATTGAAACTAGGCAATGACCAGATGCTGGTGATCTCATCCCTACTTTTAAGCCTTGCACAGATTAGGTCTGAAAAAAAAAAAAGAAAAAAAACTAGTGCCTTCGATGTGTCTTTACTACTCTTCGAAGCCTGTGTGACTCGAACAATTAAGTCCTTAGGGGTCTTTCAAACCTGGTGCCCTGGGTCAACTGAACCGGGAGTCATCGGCCCAAAGCTCGCTAAAGGGTCATATAGAAAGCCCAGTGAAAAGGTAGATTGCACATGAGACATATGAGGCTATGAAAAAAAGAGAGAAATCTAAATAAAAAAAAGAGTAAAAAAAAAAAAAAAGCGCCAGAGAAAGATTCTGGCTTGTGAAAAAGAAAAATTTGAATGGTAGAAGAATAACCGCAAGGCCACGCTTCAATTTATGGGGATGTAGATTGCAAGTAGGTTTGACTGCCTGGTGGATAGTGGGAAAGTTGGGGCCCTCAAAAATTGGGAGAATCTACATTGACTAAGCTAGTATTTTTGTGGTAAGATCTAAACCAACTTGATACTTCCTTGAGCGATGAAAGATTTAAACCTTTAAACATATATCCCTATGGAAAAAAGAGGTAGTGAGAAGGAAAAATAATAAGTTTGGGGGATGTGTGCCTTTCACAAGAGGGTGAGAATATATTTGACTACTGTGGTTTGGGGAAGCCTGACCAAAGTGTATGATAGTGGGTGTGATTATGCCCATTCTCTAG
>CAVNYN010286261.1:0-35952 GCA_963692815.1 Nyctanthes arbor-tristis | reverse complement strand
TGTCTCCACCAAATGCGGAGCGTAGCGCGAAAGTTCCTCAAACCTTCTCTCATAATCAGTTAAGTCCATATTCCCCTGGACCAAGTCAAGAAATTCCGTCTCCTTAAGGTCCCTGAAAGCCTAGGGAAAGAACTTCTCAGTAAGCTCAATCTTGAACTGACTCCAATTTAAATTTCGCTATTCTTCTTCCGTCCTAGTGCGTGACACCGAGTCCAACCAATGGCTAGCCCTTCTGACCAGCATGAACTCTGCGCACAGCACTTTTTGGTCTTCAGGATAAGAGATGTGCCTAAAGATTTTCTCCAGTGTCCGCAACCATTCCTCTGCAGCCAAAGGGTTATTACCACCATCGAAAGTGGGTGGGCGGTACCTCTGAAACTGCTCTATTATCGGCACTGTCGGAGTAACTTGAGGAGCTACAGGTGTCGGAGCCTGAGTCTGAGCCTGTCCTAGTTCTCGGACGGCTTGCAATAGGTCTCTAATGATGTTAGCTTGGTTGTTGCGTGCCATTTCCTTTACAAAATAAATATTAATAAAATTATAATGTCTTGAAAATATTTTTTGAAAACACACACAACTAAAGATAGTAGTAATAAATGATAAACTCAATGTAGAAAATAAATAAAAAGGACTTTTATTAATAATTTTAAGAATCCTTCAATGAGGAAATAACAATAATAAAATGAAATATATCTAGGCAACTGAAAAGAAACCACTACTATATCTAAGCATCATCATCACTATCAGTAATACAAGACTCTGGTTCAGACACTATCTCTGGTTCAGGTATTTCCTCCTCTTCCTGCTCAGGCACTATCTCCGGTTCAGGTATTTCCTCCTCTTCCTGCTTAGGCATCTCCTCATCTTCCTGCTCAGGCATCTCCTCATCATGCAACTAAACAGGTTCTGGTATCTCTTCTTCTTCTGGGTCCTCTTCTGGATCCTCTTTCGGATCCTCTTCTTCTTCTGGATCCTCTTCCGGATCCTCTTCTTCTTGAGCTTGAGCATTTTGTTGCTCCAAAAGATGTTGTAGGCGGGGATCAAAATATGCCACCAAAGTCTTACAGTAAAGACGTAATGTGAGATCTAACTGGTCTATATGAAACAAATCCCAATGTATGTCACTTGCAACTTTACGCTCTAATTCGACAAATGTGTCAATCAAATTGTTAACAACATCGGTATCATCTCTATGATACCCCAGAGAGTAGCTTTCTCCAGAGCTGTATAGAAGCGTTGAACATGCACCCCAATGGTTTCCTCGGGATTTCTAACAAATTCTTCATATGCCCTTCTAGTAACAGTAACAACTCTAGGTTCCCATCCGTGTACCATATCTGTAATCCCAATTATGCAAAATCTATCTTAATGGGGTTTTCTTAATTTTCTTAAGTTAAATTTGAGGACTAAAAATATTCAAAAGATATATCATACTCAAACTTTTCTAAATTCTTTATCAGATACAATGTCTTTATTCTTTATTTCTCAATATATCTGGTTCTTTCTAAAAGTATCCGAAAATATTTCTTGAAATCTTGAGTTCTTTCTTTACTTGGAGCTGGCGGAGCAGATGGTGGCGGAGAATCCTTTTTTTTTTCTCTTTTTTTTTTTGGAAAAGGAAATCTGTTGTTTTCTTTCTAATTATTTTGGATAGTGCATCACTATTGGCTCCCAGGTAGGTCACGTAGACCGCTTAAGTCCCTTTCCAGCCTTAGACAGTTTAGGTCTAGTTGACAGAGCCTTTAATTTTGCAACTATCCATTTTAATTAGAATTCTAACAATAGATAACATAGCAAAAATATTTTTTTTTTCAAGTCTACAGAAACGTAAACCTGGGCTCTGATACCAAACTGTAACGCCCCGAACTCTGAATACCCGGAACGTTAGTTAAAACTTTTCAAAACAACTTTTCAAATAATATGACTGCTTAAAACCAACGGTAAAGTGCGGAAATTCTTGTTTCAATAAATAATTAAAATCTGTTCTTTATAAAAAAAAAAAAAATTCCCAAACCAAATGAAATAAAGTCTTATAAAATGCTGAAATTAATAAAAGATTGTTCATTAATCAATATCCACCATCATACACGCCTCCGGCTCCAAGATCTGAAAATTATCAAATTATGAAAGGGGTGAGTATTTCATAGAAATACTCAGTAGGTTTAGCGCATATAAAAGTCAACTTAGACAGCAACATCACATATAAACATGCAATTAAGTTCTCAAACGGATAGAATCTCAGTTCTCAGATAATGTCGTACATTCAAGATGCAAGTTCTCATGCATTTAATATGCAAGTTCTCATGCTAGTAAATATTTTCATTCTTCATAAATAATCTCATGTGTATCTCATACTTCTCATAATCGCAGTTTAATGCACATAATTACCATATAAGTTAACTAATAATGCGCATGTTTTTAATAAATAACTTTTCTAAAAGAAGAACCTACCTCAAATGAGCCTTTTTAAGTTTGAGCAGAAGTCTTAAAATTGATTAATTACTCTCACGCCTCGTCCACAAAATTTAATAGTTTATGTTAGAAATTTTGAAATTAAATAAAAGTATGAATTTTAAATGTGAATTTATAAAGGTTTTGGGGTAGAGTATAACTTTTCAAAACATTTGGTGCTAGAATAGAGTGTTTCAAAAACTGAGGGGTTATGATGGATGAAACTGAAACTTTGGGGACCGAAATGGATTATTTTGAAATTCAAGGGATTAAAATTGACTGGACCTAAAGATTTTAGTCCAACATAGACTCTTATAAAAATCGAGGGACCGAACTTGGCTGAATTGAAAGATGTAAGACTAACTAAAACGTCAAACAAACTCTAGGGGCTAACACGACGCAAACCAAAACGCGGGGACCTGAGGTGCAAAATTGAATTCAATATATCTAAATCCCTAATTTCTCAATTCAGGTGGAACGAGAATCTGAGAGAGAGAGAGAGTGGGAGGAGTCTGGGTTCGGTCGAGCGACGGTTAGTGGTGGTGGTGCACCGGCGCGGCGGCGGCAGCGGGAGGGTTCGGTCAGAAGCACGAGGGGGCTCAAGAGGGTTCTATGTGTTCAGGCGGGGTTCGGGTGTGGTGTGAGGATTGGTGTTGAGTGCAAGGGAACCGAGCGGTCGATGGGTTTGTGACGCGGGGTAGCGGTTGGGGTTCGAGTCTCGGCCGAGAGGTTTGAAGCTCAAAGCTTGATGAGGCTCGACGGTTTTGGCCAGCGGTACGGTGAGGGTTAAAGGGGCTGGGGTTCGATGGCTTATGCAGGTTCGAGCGATGAAGAAGCAGTCGTGGCCGAGGGTGTATGGTTCGTATCGGGTTTCGAAGGGGCTGTGGTGCGAGGAGGAGGTTCGGTCTGCAGGTTGGGGGAGGGAACAACGGCTGCGGTTTTGGCTTGGAGGAGAGGCAGCAGTGGCTGCCGATTTTTTTGTGTGTGTGTTGTATGTATACCTTGCGATTTGCAGGTTGTATTTCTGCCGTGAGTGAATGTGTGTATTCTTGTGTATGTATGTGGGCGTATATGTAGTATCAAAAGGGAGATGAGTCCCAATGTGAGTGGAATTGAGCGTTTGGGAGGAAATCTGATAGGTTTTTCTTGTTGCAACAGGGCACTAAGTTGGGGATAAGGGAGTAGTCTAGTTAGAGTTAAGCTAGAATCAGTTAGTCCAAGTCTAATGGAATTCAACGTACATACAAAGTTTTGTTAGGGTTAAATTTTTCTTATCGTTACATACATTGAGCTTGGATTTAATCTGAATCATAAGTTTACATAACATAATTTGCATTAGCAAAAGAAAAGCACAAGATTCAAGTAACTTCATTTGAATTATTTTTGTTCAAAAACACTTATTAATGAAAAAAAACCTCAAAAGAGCCAATCAATCCACCAAGACTGCCATGAACATCTCGACCGCTTCCAAGAAGATCAACAACCCTGTTCCCATCACCACCCAACAAAGATTGCAACAAGTCTAATCATCTACCACTACCTCTAGTAAGCCCTCCACCACCACTCATCAACACTTACAATAAATCTTGCCCTCTGGCGCTACCACTAAAAGCATCCAAACCCATGGGGTGCCAACACTGCCTGCCACCACCGATGGGATCAAGACCTGGGATAGTTCCACTTCCACCGTTTAGATTAAGGCACTGCTACAAAAAAAGTACAATAGGCGTCAGTTGTAATAACAGATATGCATCGATTTTAACGGCGATGCTTCTGCCAGTGATGCTAATTATAAAGATATACGCATCGGTTGTACACCAATGCCTAAAGGTAACAATAGGTGTCGGTAGTCTCACAAAAACCGACACCTAAAGTCAATTTTAAAAAAAATAAAAAAATAGATAATAGGCATCAGTTGTTAAGGAGGAGCCAATACCTAAAGTTGACTTTAGGCACCGGTTTCTCCTTAACAACTGATGTCTATTGCCCTTTTTCCCCTCTTTGTTCTCGCTAGATCCGTCGGTCAATATAATTGAACTCATTTCAAATTCAAATTTAAAAATCCAAAATTCAAATTTATGAGATAATATGGCATTTTTTTCATCAAACACAAATATGTTTATATTGTGCCATTACAATTACAAACTCTATGATTAAAAAAAAAAAATTACAAACTCGTGAAACGTTGGATTTTGGACAGAAAAATTGGACTTCCTCCCCCCTCCCAAAAAAAAAGTACAGAAAAATTGGACTTCGCGCTAACGAAGGTCTTGCCCACAAATCTGCCATCACATAGGCCATTCGATCTGCCACCACGATCAACGTTCATTCCTTCACAGGCAGAGCGGTCAAATCAAAAGCTTCATTAGTTTCCAGTGTCATCATCATTGTAGGGCAATCTGTATCCGCTGAATTGGAGTGGTTACAGACACAAAGAAGGTTCGATATATAATATATAACTATGCCCAGTTGAATCCGAGATCAAATTATCAAAATTGAGGCTACACATCATCATCTCAATAGAAACTGAAAGAAATACAATCAGCCTATACAACCACCGCCACCACCTCCTCCATCATCTCCTCCTCGACCACCACCGCCACCACCTCCTCCATCATCTCCTCCTCAACCACCACCGCCACTGCCATCGTCGTTGTCATCTCCTCCTTCTCCATCTTCTGCCGGGCGTGAGAGAGATGGCATGCATGTGAAAAATCCTTGCACGGAGAGAAATGAATTAAGTGCTTCAAAAAATGAGCCTGAGATGTTAAATAAATGAACTGAGCGCTAGCTGGAACCAAAGAAATAATAAAAAAAAAGGAACCAAAGAAACAATTAAAAAAAATAGAATTGGGATATTAGGCATCGGTTCCTAAAAGGAACCAATGCCTATTAAGTGAACTGAGTGTTCACACGTCCATTCCTAAAATAAAACTGACATGTATTATTCATGTATAAGCATCAGTTGTGAGTTGACAACCGATGCCTAAAGTTTTGTTACACTATATACGTCGGTTTCTTTGAGGAATCCGACGTGTATACTAACACAAATAATTTCAAAATTGCCACTAAATTGCCTTTATGCGTCGTTTTTATCTATTGTCAATTTTTTTTTGTCATGTTCTGCAGTAGTGTGGTTTAATCTAAAACCTGAACAAAAATGAAATACCAAGCTAAAGAAGCAATTCCGACCATCTTTCACACCTTGTGGTGGCCGGTGGTAGTGGGGGGACGTGACAGCTAGTTTCCGAATGGGGTTCGCGATAGCTGAAATTCAGATAGTTGATTTCAAAAGGGGGAGCGGTAGCTGGTTTTCGAGTTGAAGAAGGTCGAGGAGAAGAAATGTGAGCTGCAAAATGATGAAAACTAAGTCACCTAGACCTATTTAGTTAATTATCTGATGGATAATTACTCAATGTAAATTCAGTATCAATACAGTAATGAACACAAGTAACTAATTGTAGCACATATAGTAATAAATTAATTGCAATCATTCTGATTAAGTACGGGTTATATCTAGTTCAAGTCAGAGATATAATCAACGTAAGCTAACACGATATATCCTAGTCTGTGAGACTTGAACAGTAACCTGGTGCAGAAAAATAAACACATAATCAACATGAGAATTATTGACGCGAAAACACTAAAAAGGGAAAAACCACGGGCACCTTTGCCACAGGACAAACCAATCCACTAACACAGATAAAAGTTTAGTACAACTCGAGATAATTAGTGATATCACAATATGCACTAAACATTCAAAAGGAAATCTTATAAAAGAAACTCCCTCTTTACGCATTTTGACATATGACAATGTGCGTTGCTCGTATCTCTCAATCTTGCGCTCACAAGGGAACGTACATCAAGCTTTCTAGAAATCACTTAAACTCAACGTGGGAAACAAGACCTCCTAGACCTCATCAACCTTGGGTGGATAGTCCCTCGTGCTTATGTTGGTCACCTACCAATGCACCATAAAGGGTAGCCAATACAAATACAACTTGAAAGTGTAAGTACAGTTGCAAGAATTAAATCTCGAGGGTTTGGTCGTGTGTTTTTCTCTTGCGTCGAGCTCAAGAATGTTGCATGAAAGAATGCTCGATTGATGTGTTACTCAACCTACAAGAGAGAATACATATGCCATATACATGTAGAATACAAAGATAAGGAAAGTAGAATGTTAGTTTACCATAAAGACTTAAAACTTTCCTTATCGAAATAGAACTTTACATGCATAAGAATTAAACTAGTTAAATATGGTAATTAAGAGACTACACAAATTAGGAAACTTAGAACTTTGCATGTATACGAAAGTCTTGATTCCTAAGCAAGTATACACACGCCGAAATACCTACTTGTTAACCAGGAATAAAAAATTTGCATGCAATAAAACTATCACACATTAAATATGTCCTGCAAATATTACATAAAAATAATTTTTGATATCACAAATGAAATTAGAATATGCCAACACAATTTTTGTACTAATAATCTCCCCTTTGACTTTTCTAATTTTTCAAAATCTTAGTAGCACAAATGTCAAAAATTTTGAATAGGTAAAAACATATAAGCAGTTAAGCACTTATTTCTTCCCCTTAATCAATAGACTCCCTCTAAGAAATATCCTCTCCCCTTCAACACATGATTGTAAAACAAAAGAAAGTTAAAAGAGATGTATCCTAATCTGCTACTTCTCCCTCTTTTTGATAAAAGAGAAAAGCCGAATGAAAAAAGTTTTGAAGAGGGTTTTCTCATCAGCTGTGTAGTTCTTGCCTTTCCCAACTGCTTCAGGTTTACTTACTGCAAATGGTAGATAGACATTGCTTGATCTATCAATTAAAGCTCCAGATGCATCTGGGTATACACACAAGCAAACATATGCAATATGCGGAAATCAATTTTAGTTGAGATTATGTACTGAATACTTTCCAAAATATCTGTAGAAGTTCCCATCCATAAAGTATACAGTCAAAAGAACCGTTCTCAAAGTAAGAGTTTTTATGAATTTATCTTTTCTTTCTTTTTCTTTACCCTTTTATATGGTCAATCCTTACACTACTATGTCCCTTATGAGGACCTGATTTATTAATTCTTATGAGTGATATACAAGAAGACCAATGATCATTTAAACAACTCTTTTAAAAAGAATACAACTTTTAAGTCCTAGGTTTGCTCAACTTTTTCTATAATTTTGAGCATTGTCTTCTGAAAGTAAAGGGAGCTGTACACACTCAAAGACTTGGTTGACTTTTAGCTTTTGCCCTTACTGACTCTGCCCCTTAGATATTATTGGCCGTATCTACTGCTAAAGAGTGTGTTTTTTTTTTAATTTTTCATTTTGCAATTTTTTTCTTTTTCTTTTTTCTTTTTTGATAGCCCAGATGCAAACCATTAATATGAATAGTTCAGCTCTAGTAGTATCACTGGTGATGGTAAGTAAACCTTTGAGTTGATACTCAGTTTGAACAAATAGCAAAGTAATCAAAAAACTATTCAACTAGTTCATAAGAAAAGTGATGTGGATCATGCAAAAGTGTTGAACAACCTATTCAAAAAATTTGCACTAGGTCAGTTGAAAACACAATAGTAAGGGTAAGAGTAAGATATGTCTTGTACTAGAAAGAGAGATGAAATTCATTCTCAACTCATTCCTGATTTTGGTTATTTTCTGATTCAAAAATCAGAATCTGTTTAACTCAAATATGATGCATCTCTCTCTGGTTCTACTTTGTACTGCAGTTGTTTCAGCATCATATTTTTCCAGATATGTCGAGTTTTCTTACTTCCCTTAGTTGTGCCACGATCAGCTTTTTCTCTATGAGATAAAACTTCTACAAATATACCAAACTCAACCCCTAAGATCAAAATGCATCATCGAAGATAGTTTCAGGGGTAAATTATCAAAGAAATAAAAAAAAAATTAAGATCCAAAAATTAAAATGCACATGATTTTTTTTTAAATATGCAAGTATAAACAAAGCATAAATAAATTAAGCATCATCATGTGCTAAGTCCTAGGATTAATAGGATACACAAGCTCAACAGGAATCAACTTATTTACATAAATTTTCAAACCATCTTTCTTAGCATAAGCTTGTTTCTCTTTCAAATTAGACTTCTCTTGAACTTGTTTTCACCAATAGGAATGCTTTTATGTTGCTTGTTTAAAAATCTATGACAATTAAATTTTTTATGTCCTTTAATCCTACAATAAAAGCAAATAGGCACATAATATGGAAATTGAATATAATGCTTCCCATGGTGATTTTTAGTCATGTTAACAAAATTTGAAGATTTAGACTTTACATGACAATGATGATCACAGCAATAATAATTGTGAAATGAGTAGTACTTACCTGAAGTCTTATGTGGTTGTGATGTATAAGACTTTCTTCTTCCAAATTGAGTTCTTCTCATTCCAGTTTGATTTGCTTCATGCCATCTAGTCCTGGCTATTGTGTGCCTGCTTGTCACATTCTAAGCTCTAGTATTAGACATACCTTTGTGATTTCGGTTCAAGTTTCTGGTCTGTACAGATATATCTAGTCTGCCTTTAGTTGTGCTAGATGTGTCAGCTCTAATTTGAGTTGTGCCAGATGACTCTGGTTCAGGCTCCTGTAGATGGGTCCTGGAGACAATTTTGTTAGGCAAACCTTGTGTATGATGTAAAATTATAGTACCTTCAGATTTGCCATGTATCAGCTGAGACTTGGTCCTAGTTGTAGGCATAGCTGAAGAAGTAGAAGCACTTTTGACTAAAGACTTGACAGAATTATATGAATGAGTTTGATTAGAGTTCTCAACTAGTCTGACAGATGTAGCAGGTTAGTATCAAGTATTTTGCTATTACTGCTTTGGTAAATTGTTCTTCTGGACAGTTTTGCTTGAAGAGAGTCCAGACGTATCCTGTTTGGCTCTAGAATTCTATTTTTGTCCTCCGCATTTTTTTTGAAAGTTTTCCCCTGATGTTTTCACAAAAACTGTCTGTTGGACAGCTTTACGTTTTTCTTCATATCATAGTCCAGATTTGTCTCATGAATGTCTACTATAACTGAGAACCACATTCAGTCTTGTAGCTCCAATGGTAAGTTCTTTGACTCGTTCCTTTGAATTATTCAAGTCTTCATTGATTTTGTTCAGTTGATTATCTTTTTCTTGTAATAATCTTTGGAGAGCCAATACTTTTTGTTCACTTCCATCTTTCTCATCTCTCAGACTCAAGGCAATAGCTTCAAGAGTTGTAACTTTCTCCTGTTCAGCTGCCAATTCTTTTCTCATATTAATGCAAAGTGAACAACTAGTCGTATGTCCTTCAGATTCTAGATTTTGAGAGTCTAACTGAATTGGCAGGATGTATCTGGATCATCTGTTGGATGGACAGTTCCTGCAACATTTTTGTTAACAGATTTATGTCCTAATTGAATATGAGAAGTTAACATATTTACCTGATTATCTGAGGTATAATCATCAGTTTTAGATTAAGATATGTCCTCATCATCCTCATATAGCTTAAATCTTTTGTCCGACTGAAATTCAAATGTGTTCTGCTTACTTTTGTCTGGGTAGAATATATTAGTTTTGTCTACTGGCGGGACAGATCCTATAGTTAAACATTTCCAGAGATCCTTGTTAAACTTTCTAAGAGTTATTTCTTGTACGAACATAAGCAGTTAAACCCATTACCTAATTTTTAGATATGCTAGAGCTAGATGTATGCTCCTCATCTTTATATTTATCTTCAGATTCAAAATCTTCCTCTGATTCAGAATCTTCTGCCTTTCTTTTAAAAGCTATTCTGGGCTTTTTGTCATTTTTTCCTTTTTGACAAGTTCAGTTCATATGTCATTGATAGGTGTGTGATTAGCTTGTTTAATTTCTCCACGCTGGTGCTTTATGATGTGTTTTATTACTTTAAAATAGTTGTTTGTGGTTAGTTTATTCATTTGGAACAAGACCACGGTGAAAGTAGAATAAATCGAGTTTGGATAGACTTTGCAAAGATTTTGGAACTCAGGGACCAAAGTGTTCGACGACGGAACTTCGAGGACTGAAAAGAGAGAAAATAAAAGGATGGAAATTGCTGGAAAGGCCCCTTAGGGCAGAGAAGGCAGGGCCGGTGCCCTTCTTGACAAGGCATCCATCCTGTATGTGCGGGAAGTTGGCATCAGGGCGCCCGCCCTCCCATATGCGCAGAATCCCTTCCCAATTTGGACACTATTTTTGGCCCAACTTTATGCACAATTTTTGGAGGAGTTTTGAGACTTTCTCAGGGACTATAAAAGAGGAATATATGGTGGAAAAACGATGCACAACCTATAGAAGAAATTTGAAGGAACACAAGAGGATTGAAGATCAAAAATTCAAAGTTTGAGATTGATGTGAGTATGCAAGGCTAAAGGCTCTTCTACCTAGTTTGAAGGGACATTGATGTCTAAAGATTTGTTTTCTTTTAGCTCTTTACTTAACGTTATTTCTAGTATTGTTAATTGGGATTGTTGTGATATTCTACTATTCAAGTATATGATAATTCTGTGTTTAGCTTTTGAAAGGGCCATTTAATTGATACATCTATTTATCTATTGCTAGAGTTAGGGTTCCAATACGTGAATATTGTTTCCCCTAATTCATTTGTAGCAATTAGCGATTTTAATTGCTAGAGATATCACAGCCTAAGATTACAAAGCAAGCTTGCGATTTTTGTGTGTTAGTCTAACCTATTTTTCTCGTTTTAGACATTGGCTTTGCATTAAATTTGGTGAATTCTTTCTAAGTTGTCTGAGGCTAATAATCTAATTCCAGAACTTGTTCGGATTAGTTACAATTTAATAAAAAATTCGGGTAATGGGAGCATATCAATGCCTAGGGTTAGAGGTCCCAGTTGCATGTTAGAAGTACGTTTCAAGAGCTTGGGAATTACTAAGCTAGACTCAGCTGAACCAAGAATTAGGTGGTTCTCTTTATTGCTCTTTTTTACTCAGTTTATTAGTTGCATTCTTGACTATCTTTCAAATTAGTTTATTAATAATTCAACTCAAAACCCCCTAATCTCTAGTTAAGATATAATTGGTTAATTTATTCACTGTTCTCTCTGGTTTCGACCCTTACTCCGCTTCTACAATTTTGTTTAATCCTGAGTAAGGAAATTGATTATTTTTGGTACACTCGACAAGGGACCAAATTTTTGGAGCCGTTGCCGCGGCATGGTGTGGTGAATTAAGTGATTTTGTTAATTAGTTTTATTTTTGTTTTATTTTGTTTAATTGTTTTTCAAGTAGATTGCTTACTAATCTTAATTGTGTATGACTAAAACCCGATCATCTAATCAATCTCCATTGTTATTTGATCGGGAACCAGAGAGAACTTTACACAAGTTGAGAAAAGGAGGTAAGAAATCCACAACTGAGATAATGGCCACCAACAATCAGACGCTAAAGCAATTGCCTGCTCTAGACCCTGACCAACAACCTCTTTGCATTACCTTTCCTGAATTAGCTTAAAATGTCGCCTTTGAACTTAAATTAGGACTAATTCATCTATTGCCATCTTTTAATGGCCTAGGAGGTGAGGACCCTAACAAACATCTCACCGAATTTCATGTGGTATGCACAAGTATGAAACCACTGGATATGACTGATGAGCAAAATCAAGCTAAGAACCTTTCCATTCTTATTAAAAGATACAGCTAAGGATTTGCTCTATTATTTGCCATCCGGAACCATCACAACATGGAATGTGATGAAAAAAGCAATCTTGGAGAAATATTTCCCTACCTCAAAAGCTGCGAACATTAGGAAAAAAAATATATGGGATCAGACAGTAGTAAGGAGAGCCTTCATATGAGTATTGGGAGCGCTTCAAGAAGCTTTGCGCTAGCTCCCCACATCATCATTTAAACGATCAGCTCCTAATCTAGTATTTCTATGAGGGATTATGTGCAATGGATCAGATGATTGACGCAACAAGCGGTGGAGCATTGGTGGATAAGACTCTTGACGCAGCAAAAACCTTGATCGCCAATTTGGGAAAAAATTCTCAGCAATTTGGCTTCCGTTAGACACATCATTGAGAAGGGTAAATGAGGTACAGACATCTACGATTGAATATCAACTGTCTGAATTAACCTCTCTTGTTAGGCAACTTGCTATAGGGAATGCACAACAAGTAAAGGCATGTGGAATTTGCTGTGCCATAGGGCATCCAACTGATTCATGCCCCATGCTACAAGAAGAACAAGCTGAACATGTCAAGGCTGCAGGAAATCCTTCCTTCCAAAACAGACAGTATAATCCCTATTCCAACATCTACAATCCTAGATAGAGGGATCATCTTAACCTCAGTTATGGAAACAGACCCCAGAACTTCTTCCCAAACCCACAACCAGGCAATTCCAGCTAAGGCCTCCACTATCACCTCAAAATCCAAGTATGTCATTAGAAGATATGGGTAAAACTTTGGCTTCTAATGCTCTGCAGTTCCAATAGGATACCAAATCCAGCATCCAAAACCTCGAAAATCATATGAGTCAGATGGCAACTGCCATAAACCGTTTGGAGGCTCAATCAGGAGGTAAACTACCATCTCAACCTGAAGTGAATCTCAAAAATGCAAGTGCAATGACATTGAGAAGTGGGAAAGAGGTCGAGAGTCCTAAACAAGTGAAGCATGCAAGGGTCAGTGAAGATACCATTGAGAGGGACATTGAAAAAGAAGGAACAAATGCATCAAGGCCATAGGTAGACTCTAACCCTCGCATTAATGTTCAGCCAACTATTTCCCCTTTTCCTAGTAGATTGGCAAAATCAAAGAAGGAAGACAAGGAAAAGGAAATCTTGGAGACATTCAGAAAAGTTGAAGTTGTCTTTGCTTTTAAGAAAGCGGAGTGGGGCCAATTCTCCTATTTGCATAGTGTGCCCCTCTTTCCTTGAGTGCCCCGCTCGATTCACTGGGCTGTTGGCCTACCAAGCACTTGTCTGCAGCTCTTGCCGCCCACTAAGCCAGCAGAACGCTCGTTATCTTTACTTTTCTCTCTGCTGGGGCCCTCCCATTGCTCTAACCATAAGCTATGGCAGCTCCAGCTCCCAACCACAGGGGCCTGCCATGCGAGACGAGAGTAGGCTCAGCTGTCAGCCTCCAGCTCGCAATCACAAGGGCCTGCCATATTAGGGTGTCTTTCGCTTTTGCCAGGTCTAGAGAGATATTACAAGTCCTCCATGCCAGATTCCATCGTTGCGGCCATTTAGTTTACCGGTACTACAAAATAGTCTCATGTTTACATTACTCTAACTGATGGTTTGATTATCTTCGACCATGAAGTTCCTAGTTGTGTACCATGTGCCCCTTGTCTTTTCTTTCCCTCGGTCCCACCCAGTAAAAGATGGCTCAGCCAGGTAAACGCTTAACGCGAGCCTTTTTTTATTAGTTTAGTAAAGTCAAGCTTTGGCTCCCTAAAGATTAAAGAAATGAATAAAAAAATGGGAGGACTTCTGCAACAAGTTATGCCGCCCAAACCAACTGAACGAAGTCGCATCTATCCCATCGCAAGCACCTACAATGTCATGATCACAATTGTTTACCCGTGTTTTTTTTTGGTAGTTTAGTAGATGGTCGCCCCTCCAACAAGAAAAAATATAAACATGGAAACTTCTCTGCCATTTGGATTGTAGAATTTTTAGAAGAAATCGGGTTTTAAATTCCCAGAAACCGCACGATTATATATTCAAAGGGAATAGGCCGCTCCTAAAATCATCTTAAGCGTTGCTAATGTCGTTACTAAGCTATTTCTTTGGAAAGCTCCTACTAAGATGAGAAATTCGCCAATAAAGCTGCTAGTACCATGTAAACTCATATTGGCCAAAGTGGAAGAAAAGAAAATAGTAGGGAGGTTCGGCATGGTGCTTACTGAACCTCTGTAATATCTAACAAGTCGAGTCTTATGTCAGCCATATAGAACATCAACACATAGAAAAAAGGGTTAAAGAAACCAGTCCATGACTTGACATCGGTAGAATGCTATCTCCAATTCCCTGTATGTTCGATAGAGCCAAAGATTCCCTCCACTGATCGGAGTACACCGATTGCCCCCCGAACCGTACAAGATAGTTACCACCTATCGTATAGCTTTCTAACTTCACTTCTTTTTCTAATCGTTCCGCTCTGTCAATTGATGGTAGTATAAGAGATTTGTAACCTCCCGACATTCTTTACATAATGGTTCCTGCTTCCTACCCATAGTAAGCATGCATCTCTCCGGGTCAAACTCGAGTATCACATCATAGACCCCCACCCCAACTCTATCTTCCTTATCAGTCAACCAGAACATAGTGCATAGGTACTCTTAGATGCAACGGGGACGAGACGATGTGACATACCACGATCACGTACAGAAGTACTATCCTTCGTCTTGGTAATGGAACATCTCAACAGCTCCCATTCTTTTATAGGGTCCTACCAGGATAGGTAGGCCCAAGCCTTTCTCCTCCCTCCAAAATCCCCGAGATGGAAAGAAGAAGAATTTATTTCTTTCATTTGATCGGCCTTATATTGTATCGAAAGGTTTTTCGTGCTATACACCCCATTGAGAAAGACCAATCTCCTATGTACCATACTCTTTTTGTACCTCAAAAGAGAGGTCCTCCTTATGATGCTACAGATGGCTTTACGAAGTGCAAGGGGTAAACTCGGACTTAGATAGGATAGGATTGTGCTTGTCGGGCCCTTCGGGTGTCATATTTTGGCTGAGTTCGTTGTACATCCGGCCTCTATGTTAGGCGGCCGAAATATTTTGTTACATTCTACTGCTGTTATGCCATAAATAAAAGGTTCCACCTGAGCTCCTTTTCTATGGCGTGGTGGCAGGACCACTAGGGGAGTGGCTCCGGGTATAGATAGGTTAAATCTGCATAGGTGATGCAAATAAATAGGCCCATTCCCTTCTCTTTTAGATGAATGAGGTGCTTTAGAAGCTCCGATCTACAGTCCCTCGGGGTGAAGGGTTAGGCACTTCATAGAGGTTACTACAGCGTCGAAGGTGAAGACGTCTATGTTTAGAGAAGTGATCAGTCAAAGCACTCTAAGAAACTAGATCTGTCCTTCCAATATGCTAGACTCTGAGAACACAGAAGTGCCCATCCACTGGTTGCCATAATTTTCCCATGAATGCATTCTCTTCCACCTTGAGGATCTCAAGGTTCGGCAACAATCCTGTTGTAGACATATACTCCCAATCAAGTTGAATACTTGATAGTGTCAGCTTCTTTAGCTTTGATGGGAATGTATACTGGAGAAGTAGGCCGTCTAGTTTGACATTGTTAGGTGGCCGAGGAAATGCATCGTTCATTAGTTTCAAAATCTCAAGCTTTTGCAACTTTCCCAGGCAATCAAACAAGATGGATCCACCTTTGACATCCATCAGTTTAGCTAATTGGCCACTGATACCTAATTTCTTTAGGTTAGGAGTTCTAGCAAAGACATCTTGTGTACAACATTTAGGTCATAGTGCAGAAAGAGTTTGCATGCTTCCATGTGAGATCGAATGGTCTTTCTCATCGCTTCTCTTTGTTCTGATAAGTGTGCTTGGCAATCGTATCAAAGATCTCTCCTTGCTTTTTGTCTTAGGTAGTTTCGTTGATGCATTTATCTTAACATGCCTGAGTTGAATCTATCTTCAAAATGTCTGCTTTGATTTCAAAAAAACGTGATGATGTCATGACTATTAGAGTTTGCAGGTTCGACAAGCAGGATAGACTTTCGGGAAGCATATGAAAAGTACATGAGAAAACAAGATACCTCAAATGAGTCAACTGAGTTAGATCATTTGGTATCTTTTTAAAGTGAATGGATTTGCCATCAAACACCCTAAACAACTTAAATGTTCCAAGAAATGAGGACAAATCTTCTAATGAGACTGTCAAGAAATACAAGAAAGACCTAACAAGTGGACCAAATTATCTAGAAGAGATATAGCTTAAACGACTAGAATGAATGCTAAGGCGACGGAGCTTTTCAAAGTGCAATAAAAAAGATGAATTAGTACCTTGGGTGGATTGTCTAATTTCATAAAAGAAATCCTCTACTGTAGCTTCCTTTCTACAAAACTCGCGTACCCTGTCATGAACGTGGCATACTTTAACTTTACCATTTGTCTTCCGCTCACCTACCATTACTAAATTCCTATTAACAAGATCCTCTAAGTATTCCTCTGCAATATCCTCTAAGTCAAGATTTTCTAGATTTCCCTCTTGGTGTATGAATCCTTCGGTAATCCACAACCTAACCAATTTTGAGGCTGGGATCTGGAAGTCTTCTGGAAAAATCCCAAGATAGAGAAAACATGCTTTCAAGTAGTACGGAAAGTTGTAGAAGCTCAGCACTATAAATTTATCGATGCGCTTCTCCTTATCAAGGGACAAATATGCATGCACACTTCCAGCAACTTTCTACCACCGGTAACTTTCCATACCTTTTTCTAATAGTATTCCTCCAATTATCACTATTGCAAGTGGCAGTACATCACATTCTTTGGCTATACTCCTTCCATAATTTTCTAATTCACTATCAGGGCATTCTTATGAGCCTAGTGCCTTCCACTTAAGTAATGTCCAACTTTTTTCAGTTGTTAGAAATCTCAAACGATGAGGATCCTTTGCGGGGTTTGCATGCTTAGCAAACTAAATATACGACTAGTAAGTAAGATTTTACAACAGTTCTTGTTCTTGGGGAAAGAAGCTTGGAGATCTTTCCATACCTCCTTTCCAAACATCACCCACAACAACCAAATACTTCTCTTTCCCCAAACTAGTCATGTTATTCATGGCATCAGTAACCATGGTAATCTTACTCAGTATAGTGAGAAACACTTCCTTTCTGTTATAATCTTGAGAAATATAAACCCATGCTCGACTATAGAATTCATATTCAATTCTAGGATCACGATATGTTGTTTTAGCTAGTGTTGTCTTGCCAAGGCCAGCCACACCAACAATTGAGATAACTTCTAGTTCCTCTGGCCCTCCTATCAGAAGATTGACTAATTCTCCCATCTCATCTTCAAAGCCCACCACATTCTCTTCTTCTACAATGGGAGCCTACGTTATGAAGAATATTGATCAGATCGGAAACTTGAAGTCCGAATCTAAAACTAGAAGTTAGAATATGAAAGTTAAGTCCAGTTTACAGGGAAGACTCTGTCAAATTTTTTTCTTTTTTACACTTATACTTATATAACTTTGGTTAAAGCATGATCAAGCTTACTTTTTTAGTTTCTATGCTCTTGCGGGCACTTGCTTGCATCTCAAAAGAGGAGCCTTTGTGGACAACATATTATGGGAAAATTCTTTTTGCAGATATTTTGGAAACGGGCAGCACAACATATTTTGTATATTTTGGGGAGTTCATTTTGCACATATGCCCCTTAATATTGATCAATATGCAGTTGTAAAACAACTGTGGAAGATGCATATTTAGATTCACATTTGCCCACTATATTTTGTATATTTTTGTTGTCCTCGAAAGGTTATGTAAGCACGTTGTAGTGCTACTGGCTTTATTGGTGTAAAAATTGTGTATGTTGTTACACACTTGCCTCCCTAAACCTTCGTAATGACCATTGAAAAAAAAAAGCCTTATGTTTAGTTTATATATAAGGCACGTAAACTATTTCGAAGAGCGTTTTCAAAACATATGATGAACTTTGATTGCACTCTTAAAATTTAAGAAACTATGGAGAATTGTACAAAACTCAAAGGAAAACAAAACACAAGGTTTCCATTTGCCTAACACTCCAAAACATACATATTTCACGTCCATGCAATAACATACATAACCACTACATTCCATACAAATTCCACAAGGTTTACATGTTAGAGATACAAGCAAACTTTTACAAAGTCTAAAAGTTAGAAAAACGTTAGATCTCGTACATTCATTCCACTATTCAACTGCTTTGATATATTCAGTCAACTAATCACCTAGTTTTATGCGGTTGGAATGTGACTTTGACAACGCTAAGAGATTTGTCAACATCCTCGGATTTTGAAATTTTAGCACATTTTTCTATCATTTGTGACAACTCATCTGTTTCCTCAACCGATATGCCCTTATTCTTCACATCTAGGCTGTTTCTTGATTTGCCTTTCTCATACTTTGGACCTCCATTCATTTTTTAATCAAATCACTAGAAATATCTGCAGTCCCAACTTGAGCACCCATAAAATAGCTCATCTTTATTTTCGCTGCCTTGCTCGCTCATTATTAGTGTTGTGTAACCCTCTTTACATTTCAAGTATTTTGTTAAGTACGGGCATTCCGGTAACCGATGTGTAGGATCTCTACAGCTATGGCAGATTCCTCTATTCATTGGCCCCATCATTAGCCCTGCGCATTGATGGAATGAAAACAATTCACAAAACTATTATAACACTAAATATTGTCAAAATCTGCCTTCTTTTAGATGATTTTTATAGACGAGAGCTGAATATTTGCTTTAACAAGAATTCATCAAACACCTCTCATTGTAAGTCAATTGGCAACTCAATTTTCCTTGTTCGGTGAAACATAATTTCTGTTCTATGTTTAGAAGATCATGGAATGGTGTGAAATAATCATTTCATATTTTGTTCTAAAGCAATTACTGTCCACGCCGATTATTAATTCATTAAAGACAACTAGAATGTTCTTCCTTTTCTAGAACACCAATAGACTCTTACCCTGGTACAACTATAACTAATATCACATGTCCATAGCTATTCACTTCTATAGACTCATCAATGAAACTTGGAGCAATAGTTATTCATATCTAAGTTCTGCTCTAATGAAGCAATATAAAATGTTAAAAGATCTTTTTAAAATAATTAAAAAAATTAAATCAAAATTGCTTTTCCTAGAAAATGTATCAAAACTTCTGAAAATTTCAATAATTTCAATATTTTATCATTGTGCTTCTCTAGCTTAAATCTTCCATTAACCCTTTAACGTCACTTAGGCAATGCTTACCATTCATATCCTAGATGGGAGCTTAAAATGCTAGTTTTCAAATTACTGCATTCTTGAAGTAGCCATACAATTATTGAAAGCTCCTTTGACTCATATATTAGCTTATTCATCTTTATATTGGCTCTAGCAGGTACATTGACATGGTCAAGTTTCACATAGAACTCATTCAAGCTTGACCATTGTAAAGGAGCCATGCTGAAAAATATGTGCAAATTTTGCAATAGCCCAACTTGAACTTGATTAATTATGCCAATGTAATAAAAGAACTTGATCAATTTTCAAAGGTACGTTCAAAATAAAACTGGAGCAGCTTTTTAAAGCTGAGCATAAGCAAGTCCAACACTACTAAATACTGGTTTAATCTTTATCTTCTCTAAAATTTACCATTTGAAAGTGGCCAGCCTTTTCTTCAACACTGATGTCTCACCTACTCATCCCCTCCGGCGATCCCCAATTTCACAGAAACACCAACAAAATTTCAGTCTTTAAGAGTTGCTTTTATTTTTCACAAAGAAGGCTTCAATCATACATTGATAATGCGGACAACATACCTAGAGGCGAAGAAAGCCGAGGCTACTGTGGGAGGTCAACGCGAGGAGCTGGCTGACAAGGGAGACCACCAGGAGCTGGGGAACGACAACGACACCTTCTTTTCCAGGGCTATCCACGGCGGAGGGCCGGAGATGGGCAGCACACAGGGGGCAGCCGGAGTTGAGTAGCACGCCGGCGGCTCTTCACTAGGGAGAATTGTAGTGGTGGTGAAGAGGTATACAAACCCGAATTTGGGGCAAATGAGAACTCAAGGGTCCAGTTCCGTTATTCGGGGTAGGTGGGTCTTTTATCTTTAGACAAAAAGTTTGTGGTGGGTCTTTTGCAATTTTCAAAGAAACCAGACTGGCACTCATCTTTTATCTCGTTTGGGCTTTATTGTGACAAATTGGCAGCCAAATCAGCTGTCCTCTCCATGTAAAGGAGGATAGCCATTTTGGCAGAAAAATTGGTGGTGAGGGTGTTGTGTTGGGTTTTGGTTTCCAATTGTTTTTCTAGTGGGTCCCATGTTGCTTGCCAAATCACCTACCACATAAGCACGTCCGTTCCATGCAGGAGAGGACATTCTTTCTAGAGAAAAATAATTTACAAGTGAGGTATATGGAATTTGTAAGAAAGTATCAATAAAGGAGAAATTTGTTTTGGGATTTTCCAATTTTGAGTTTTTAGACCCAGAGACGAGCAAGGGCTTAGTAATCAACGAAATGCTTTGGGGAGTTGAAAATAAGTATAGATCCAGAGATTCCCAAATAGGGCAACCTTTCGAACTGCTGCTGAATCTATGGGCACTAGATGATAATATCAAATAATATAAGCAATTTAAGAGGATTAAATATGATTGTATAAAAAATATTTAAGCTGTAATATTTGATCATTTATGTGAGCATATAGAAAAAAATACATGTGCTATCCGTAATACGATATCTTTTATTAATGAAGATAAAAAATAGTTT
Source organism: Nyctanthes arbor-tristis (assembly GCA_963692815.1). NCBI lineage: Eukaryota > Viridiplantae > Streptophyta > Magnoliopsida > Lamiales > Oleaceae > Nyctanthes > Nyctanthes arbor-tristis. Next base: position 15,010 of record CAVNYN010286261.1, on the reverse strand, counting down.
ACACAAAAAACCTAAAGAAAAATATTGAAGAAAATTTTTAAAGTTTTTATTAGGCTGCCAATATATATTACACAGGAAAATATGTTACATCCGATAAACATAACTAGAATAAATGATGAACGATAATACATGTATTGCAACAGTTATAGTAAAATTTGTTGTTTTGTCATCTTTAACACATATCATAATTTTCAGATCTTCTCAATTTATAACCTTGGAAATATCTATATACTATTGTGAACACCAATTTTTTTCTACAAAATGCCCATGTGATCTATTGCCATGCTTTTTTTAACTATTGTAATACGTATTAATGATATATAATATTTCTTAACATACACCTTCCACAGACTAAATATTTTAATATGTTAACACAATTTAATTAATGTTTAAATGACTGAACCGTCATGACCAATTTAATTGGAAAAATTAGGAATAGACAAATACTAAAACTAAGCCGAAAACAATATGATGAAATGAGATAAAGACGGATACGGTTCATTTATTCACAATAAACTTTTTTAAATAATGATCCATTAAAATTTTAAACTTTTTGAAAATTTAAAGACCATAAAATAAAGCTCTATTATGCATAATATTTCTCCAAATAGTTTAATATAGGCGTACATCCTCAATTCTTTTCACTAAGTAGGCCTCGGCGTCGAGTCGGGCTGATCAGTTTCTGCCATAACCCGAGCCTGACCCAACTTAAAACCGGTTTGCAAAACTACAACCCGAGATCGGCCCGACAGGCCAATCAACCTTACCCAAACCCACCTGTAGCAGGGAGGTTTTTAGGTTGGGCCTCTTTTTTTTTGGAAAAAAAAAGCTTAAATGTTGGGCCAAATTGTAAATCACAATTATTAGCCTATTTGTTTTTAAAGCCCAATTTTCGGCCTTAACTGTTTTAATTAGAGAATGAGATATAAGGGATTAGGAATTAGGGTTTAAGCTTTTGAGACAAAGTTTTAGAGAAAGAGAAAGAGAGACAAGAGAGGCGTGGTGGCAGGCACGGTGGACGATGCGTAGCAGAGGAGTGGCGGCAGGCACTGTGGATGAAGCGTAGCAGAGGAGTGGCGGCAAACGCATAACACAGTGTGATAGAAGATGTGAAGTAGCAGGCACAGTCGTGGTGGAAGGGAAGAAGATGAAGAGACCCTACTCTTTTTTTTCGCTTCTTTTAGGTTATTGATAAGTTGAAAAGATCAAAAAGCTGTAGAGAATAATTGTTGTCTATTGAATGTGGATGGAAGATATATGAGAAGTACTTAGGGTTTCAAATTTCAACTTTGAATTGAGTTTGCAAATCTGATTGTTAAAATTAGGCTTTCACAGTTTCTCTGAATGATTGACTCTGAAACATGGTTTTAAAAAAAAAAAAAAGAGTCGGTTTAGCCGAGCCGGGTCTTTCTGGTTCAGTTTTGACTGGGTTTGATCAGTGAAACCCGTGAACGGAATCGGAGCGACTCAATTCAACCTTTTACAAACCACCAACCAACCCGTTGATGCTAAAAACTGGACTGAACCAGTTCGGTTCGGTTTTTCGGTTATAATGTACACCCCTATCACTAAATAAACAATGTGTAACGCTTGAACTATACTATTTGATCTTTTACGTTTGTGTAAAGAAAAACAATATAAGTGCTACTGTAATACGATATCTTTCATTAATGAAGATAAAAAATGATATGCACAAAAAACCAATGGAAAACATTGCGCTTATACCAATATGTTATTTGAACATTTACAAATAGTGTAACCAATTCGGAAAATAGTCTGATAGTGTGAGATAAATCCAGATACAGTTTACTGGTTCACAATAAACTTTTTTCAATAATTATCGTTTAAAATTTTAAACTTTTTGGAAGCTCAAGACCTATAAACTACTGCCCTATTATGAATAACCCTACTTCAGGTAGCTTAATATATAGGCATACATCCTCAATTATTTTCACTAAATAACCAATATAGGATTCCCTTTCTATACCCAAAGTCACATTTTAAATAGCCCTTAAAAAGAAATGAAATTTTAACTTTTTTAAACTATAAAAATTAAAACCTTTTTCCATACAATTTTAAGTAAAAATTAATTTATTTCAATTATTTAATTAAAACCGGTCTAATGAAATTGAACCCTTAGCTTTACCAGGTCAAAGAGCGATCGATTTTCTGAACATTTGTGAATAGTAGAATCAATCTGGAAACAATCTGACAGTGTAAGATAAAGACGGATACAGTTCACTGGTTTACAATAAACTTTTTTAAGTAATGATCTATTAAAATTTTAAACTTTTAAGAAACCCAAGGTCCATACTTTAAGGCCTTATTACGCCTATCCACTCCAAGTAGCTTAATATAGGCATACATCCTCAACTTTTTTTAACTAAACAACCAATGTGTGATTCTCTTTCTATGCCCAAAATCACATTTCAAATAGCCCTTAAAACATAATATTTTTGATCGTTTATGGGTGTGCAAAGAAAAAACAATATAGGTACTACCTATAATACGATATCCTTTATTAATGAAGATAAAAATGGTTTACAAAAAAAAAAAAATTTAAGGAAAACATTAAAGAAAATTTGTGAACAGTGGAACCAATTTGAAAAATAATATGACGGTATGAGATAAAAACAGATCCGATCTCCAATTCACAATAAACTTTTTTTAAAAATGATATATTAAAATTTTAAACTTTTTGGAAGTTTAAGGCCCTATAAGCGAAGACCCTATTATGCATAACTCTTGTCAAGTAGCTTAACATAGGGGTACATCCTGGCTTCTTTTCACTAAGTAACCAATGTGAGATTCATTTTCGATGCACAAGGTCATATTTTTAATGGCTCTTAAAAAATGAATAAAATTTTAACCTTTTTTTAAACAGTAAAAATCAAAAAAATGAAAGTTCTTTTTCCACATTATTTTAAGTAAAAATTAATTTATTTCAATTATTTAATTAAAATTGGTCCAATGACCTTGAACTGTTAACTTTTCTAGTTCGATAACCATTTCTAGTTCGATGACCAGATCCAGTTTTTTGAATGTTTGCTGATACTGGAATCAACCCGAAAAACAATCCATCGACGTGAGATAAAGATGGATACTGTTCATTGGTTCACAATAAACCTTTTTCAAATAATGATATATTAAAATTTTAAGCTCTTCCGATCTCTCAAGGCCCATAAACGAAGGCCTATCATGCATAACCGTTCTCGATGTAGCTTAATATATGTATACATCCTCAATTCTTTTTACTAAATAATAAAAAATGGGATTCTTTTCCATGCTTAAAGTCATTTTTTTATATATCTTAAAAAGGGAATAAATTTTCAATATTATTTTAAGTAAAAATAAATTTTGTTTTTAATTATTTTATTAAAATCGGTCTGATGACCGTGAACTGTTACCTTTTTCGATTTGATGACAGATTTGATTTTCTGAATATTGGCGAATAATGGAGCTAATCTAGAAGTAATGTGATGGTATGAGATAAATTGAAACAAAAAATTAAGAACATCGATCAAAAATAAAAACTACTCAAGATAAAGTTTTTGGATAGGATGAGTTCTATTAGAGGAAGGAAGGAAAATGTAGATAAAGAAAAAGAGACGTTTTTAGATAAAATGAAATTTGATTTGGTGATTGGAATTAAAAGTTGAAAAATATAGTGGTATTCATAAGCTAAATCAAACACATCTATAAATAATATAAAAGAAGGGAAATCTTATATATATATATATAAGTAAGATAGTGGTCATATGCAAGTTTTCCCACTAAAATCACTATCCTACTTTTATATGCTTATTTTATTTTTAATTTATTTTATAATAATAATAATAGTAATACTTACTCATTATATTTAGAAAAAAGTAATATTTATCCATTTATTACATTTTACTATCATTTTATTTTATAACAATATACAAAAATTTATATATTCTTTTATTCTATATATAATATGTTATTTGTTATCCGTTAATATTTGTTATACATATTCTATTAGTTTTTAGACTATCTTTAAATATTCAATATTTCTTTAAAGTTCTAACAGTTGATAGACAAATTTCAAGTATTGGATTATAAATACTTGAAATTTCAAGTATTTCAAGTATTTACAATAAACTTTTTTCAATAATGATATATTAAATTTTAAACTTTTTGGAAGCTTAAGGCCCCATAAGCGAAGACCCTATTATGCATAACCCTTGTCTAAGTAGCTTAACATAAGGACACATCTTGGCTTCTTTTCACTAAGTAACCAATATGGGATGCATTTTCGATGCACAATGTCATATTTTCAATGACTCTTAAACAATGAATAAAATTTTAACTTTTTTTTAAACAGTAAAGATCAAAAAAATGAAAGTTCTTTTTCCACATTATTTTAAGTAAAAATTAATTTATTTCAATTGTTTAATTAAAATTGGTCCGATGACCTTGAACTGTTAATTTTTCTAGTTCGATGATGCAATCCAGTTTTTTGAATGTTTGTCGATCCTTGAATCAACCCAAAAAACAATCCGTCGATGTGAGATAAAGACGGATATTGTTCATTGGTTCACAATAAACCTTTTTCAAATAATGATCTATTAAAATTTTAAATTTTTTAGAAACTCAAGGCCCATAAACTAAGGCCTATCATGCATAACTGTTCTCGATGTAGCTTAATATATGTATATATCCTCAATTCTTTTTACTAAATAATAAAAAATGGGATTCTTTTCTATGCTTAAAGTCATATTTTTTTATAGATCTTAAAAAGGGAATAAAATTTCAATATTATTTTAGGTAAAATTAAATTTTTTTAATTATTTTATTAAAATCGGTTTGATGACCTTGAACTGTTACCTTTTTCGATTTGATGACAAGTCTGATTTTCTGAATATTGGAACTAATTTGGAAGCAATCTGATGGTGTGAGATAAATTGAAACAAAAAATTAATAAAATCGATCAAAAATAAAAACTACTCAAGATAAAGTTCTTAGATAGGATGAGTTCTATTAGAGGAAGGAATGAAAATGTGGATAAAGAAAAAGAGATATTTTTAGATAAAATGAAATCTGATTTGGTGATTGGAATTAAAATTTGAAAAATATAATGATAATAATAAGCTAAATCAAACACATCTATAAATAATACAAAAGAAGGGAAATCTTATATATATATATATATATATAAGTAGGATAGTGGTCATATGCAAGTTTTCCTACTAAAACCACTATCCTACTTTTATATACTGATTTTATTTTTAATTTATTTTATAATAATAATAATACTTATTCATCATGTTTAGGAAAAAAAAGAAATATTTATCCATTTATTACATTTTACTATCATTTTATTTTATAACAATATATAAAAATTTATATATTCTTTTATTCTATACATAATATGTTATTTGTTATCCATTAATATTTTTTATACATATTCTATTAGTTTTTAGACTATCTTCAAAGATTTAATATTTCTTTAAAATTCTATCATCTGATAGACAAATTCTAACAGTTAATATTTGTAACAGTTGTTACAAATCAGTTTTTGAATCATATGATTAATACAAATATTGAAAAACTTATTTAGAGATAATAGTTGTGGTTGAATTACTCGATTTGTAACCCCGTATGAACCCAATAAACCATGTTCTGATTAAGGTTTAAAATGCAACAGCCTTTGAAAATTTTGCCAGCATTTAGATAATATTTCTTATGAGCCTGATACAAAAGTTTATTGCTTTACTTGGTAAAAATGTGTCGTTCCTACAATATATGATCACAAAAAAATTAAAATTAAAATCAAATAATGGTAAATTAAATTAAATATATCTAAAGTTTAAACCTATATAGGCCCCATTCAGATTTATTGTTGGATGCCTAGCTTCTTCTTTTTTGAAAAGTATAGCTGATGAAAGTGTTTGGTAAGTTATACAAAAAGTGATTATTGAAAAAGTAATAATATCCTATAGCAGATTTTGGCAAGCAGTACAAAAGTAGCTTCTTAACTTCTACTTTTAACTTCTCTAATTATTAATAATTAAATTGTCAAATTTAACCCTATATTTAATTTTTTAATACCTTTTGACATATTAAACAAAGATAGAGAAAATTTACAAACCATTTTATGCAACAATCTATTTTACTTAATTTTTTCATTGAATCATAATTTATTTGATTGTGTGCTATATAAGTTTATTTTATTCTTTGTGTATTTTTATTAATCAGTTAATGTTAAATAATTTTTTTTCGTCAAGAAGAAATTTCAAATAAAATTTCACTTTAGTTATTACCGGTCGATATTTGTGAAATAGTACTATATATTACATATTATTCATAATAAAAAAATAAGGATAATGTATAATAATAAATAAATATTTAAATCATGTAATTTTTACTAAATATAAACTGGTACAATAATGAAACAGTTAAATTTACCAAACACTTAAGAACTGCTTTTAGATTGTGCATCAATTTCGGGAAAATTGTTTACTAAACACTAAACCGATTCTTCTTATAGCAACTATTTTATCCAACACAGTAGAAATTGCTTATAGAAAAAGCTCCATGATACCAAACTAAGTCATAATCTAGGTGAATAATAATAATTGTAAAATAACAAACACGTGAAAGAATGTACAGAAAATGATTCACATAGAAAGATAAATTATCTTATAAAAATCATAAGACATGGAACATTAATGATAAAATTCTCCATCCCCTAGTTAATAACACGAGAACAACTAATGAGAAAGTATAATCAATCTTAAACAAACAAAATAAGAAAGTCTAATAAAAACGGAATTTTGAACAAACCAATTGGAATTGGATTAGCAATTAGCGAAAGAGAGAGAGAGAGAGGGATTGACCTGCAAATAATATCTTTCACCTTCCATAATAAAAAAGGAATGAGAAAATAACGTAGAATGAGAAAATGATGTATTAATTAATTGATTAAGATAAGTTATTGGGAGATAATTAAGCAAGTCGAAATTGGAGCATATAAAGCAAAGTTTATATTAATTAGCAAATTTTCTCCTAAAAACTTCGAAAATAACCAAAACAACATTAGAAGAAAGAATTTCTTTAGCAAATAGTTTAGACAAAAAAATATGTTGACCAACTTTTCTTCTTTTAATTTACAAAACAAGATAGATTTGATTTAGTATAGAATCAAATCAAGGATTCAATTTCAATGAATTGGAGAGTTGGAAGAGATGGGGAAGAGACGACGGTATAATTGATTTTAAGAATTATCCTATCAATGACTATTAAAAAAATGTTTAGGGTGTTGTCCACAAGCATCATTAGTAGAAATGACTTCTTTAGCAAAAATTTACGGAAAAGATTATATTAATTAAAAAATTTTGCCTAAAAAATAGAAAATAACAAAAACAATATTAGAAGAAGAGGACTTCTTTAGCAAATAGTTTAGACAGGAAAAATACGTTGACCAACTTTCTTCGTTTAATTTTCATAATAAGAAGATAGAATTTATTTAGTAGAGAATCAAATCAAGGATTCAATTTCAATAAACTAGAGATGAGTTTTATGCCTGATAGTTAGAAGAGATTGGGGTGAGACAACTGCATAACTGATTTTAGGCATTATCCTATCAATGACTAGGTAAAAAAAAGTTTAAGGTGTTATCCACAAACATCATTATAAGAAGAGGACTTCTTTAGTAAATAATTTTCAAAAAAACTTATAATAATTAGCAGATTTTCTCCAAAAAACCATATAAAATAACCAAAACAAAATTAGTAGAATAGGACTTCTTTAGTAAATAGTTTAGACTGGAAAAAGATGTTGACTAACTTTCTTCTTTTAATTTGTAGAAGAAGACATATTTGATTTAGTAGAGAATCAAATCGAGGATTCAATTTCACTGAATTGAAAAGGAGTTACATGCCCGATAGTTGGAAGAAATGGGGAAGAGATGACAGTGTAATTGATTTTAGGCATTATCCTATCAATATATATATATAAAAAAGAAAGTTTAGGATGTTATACACAAACATCATTAGAAGGGGACTTCTGTAACAAATAATTTAGACGGAAAAAATGATAACCAACTTTCTTATTTTAGTATATCAATAGGATTCAATTTTTGAATTGAAGAGGAGTTGTATGCCCAATAGTTGGACGAGATGGGAAAGACGATGGTATAATTGATTTTAGGCATTATCCTATCAATGATTATAAAAAAATGTTTAGGGTGTTATCCACAAAGCTTATATATATTAAAGTAGGATAGTGACTATAAGCAAGTTTTCCCATTAAAACCACTATCCTACTTATATATATATATATATTCTTTTATTTAATAATAATAATAACAATAATCATAATAATCATAATTTATCTCTTTACTTATTCCTCTTATTATCATAATTATATCTCTAAAGCTAACTAATTTTCTCTTCACTAAAGAACTCAAATATATCCTTTTATTTTATAAAGATCATAAATAATAATATCTTATCTTTTTTATATACATACATATATATATTAATAAATATATATACACATTTTCAACTGATTAAGTTTCAAATTAAATCTCTAATATCTTATATATATGTTTTTATTTTATACATATCTATAATAAAAGATATATCTTGAGTTTAAATTTTTGAGTGGAGATATTTCGTAAAAAATAAAATTATAAATAAATATATATAATTATATATCTACTCTTTTGCTTATATATGCTTTTTTATTTTATATACTTTCAATCGTATACACATTATCATATATAAGTGAGAATCTATATAGTTAAAAATTTAGAGCCCGTTTGGTTAGATTTATAATGTCAATTTATAAAAGAAATTTATAAAGAGTGAAAATGAGTGGTGGATATTTAATTAAAGTTTAAAATGTGTGATAATTGTTGAGTAGTTATCAAATCAATGGTAGGTGAATTTATAAATGAAAAAAATAAACTAAAACAAACAGGCCCTTAGTTAAGTTGAAGAGATACATCAGTAATAATATTTGATGAGAATGATTTATAACAAAAATAAAAAAATTCTTTGAATTCTTTTTAGAACGGAAAGTAGTTAAAAATTAATGTTATCGGTAAATCATATGAATTTATCATTTGACATAATATTATTTCCATTGGGTCTTTTGTAATAGGGGATGTGTACTTTCAAATTATTTTTTTTAAGAATAGATTTAATAAATAGTAATTTTTTTAGAAAATGTATGACACTATACGAAGAGAGGCGAAAAATAAATTTTTTAAGCATATATTGTATAGAATGAATCAGGTAAAAAATTTATTCTAATAAATGATTATCATCCACACTTTAAATATTTCTTAGAGTTCTTGCACTATACTTATTGAACAAGGATATTGGTTTATGATAGTTCTGCAGCTACATAAATTTTGTATACTCTTTTTTCCATGATTTCTTAGTTTTCATATTTAATGTAAAACTAAATTTATACTAAACAATTCCTGATTAATTCTCATTTATATTATTTAAAAGTACTGTTTTATGAATGACAGTTTAAATAGTTCTGTGTTAAGTGAAAGAATTGTATTCAATAAAATTATAATTATTAGTAACATGTATATATGAATGAGTAATATACAATAAAATTATGATTATTTGGTTCTTTAAATTATCAAGTATTTTTTTGGTTAATTATTTTATTCCGTGCAATGCATGGGGTATACAACTAGTATCACTAGAAGAAAATGACTTCTTTAGCAAATAATTTAAAGAAAAGATTATATTAATTAAGAGATTTGTTCCCAAAAAAAGTAGAAAATAACCAAAACAGTATTAGAAGAAGAGGACTTCTTTAGCAAATAGTTTAAACTAGAAAAATATGTTGACCAATTTTCTTCTTTTAATTTAGAGAAGAAGATAAATTTGATTTAGTAGAGAATCAAATCAAGGATTCGATTTCAACGAATTGGAGAGGAGTTGTATGCTGGATAGCTGCAAAAAATGGGGAAGAGATGACAATATGATTGATTTTAGGCATTATCTTATCAATAACTATAAAAAAATTTTAGGGTGTTATCGACAAACATCATTAGAATAAGAGGACTTATTTAGAAAATAATTTATGCGTGAAAAAAAGTTGACGTACTTTCTTCTTTTAATATATAGATAATAATAAATATAAATGAGCCTATTAATTCATGGGCATAGATAGTTGGAAAAGGTGATAAAAGAATTAAGGAATTGCCAATGGTAGTTAGCAATTAAATGTCCATTTTCAATTAATTAGCTGTGAGTTCCTTTTCCTTCTTTTTAAGCATACAAGCAATAGGAACGTGCATTGCACGTCTTATGTAAATAACAAATGATAAGTGTAAAATTCTAAATTTTCTTAGGTTCAAAACTATTCTCTAATTTTAGTATGGCTTTGAATTTTCTATACATATGAAAACGAATTTTAATTTAAATGTAGATAATTATGCCCCCATTAGGCTCTCAATTTATAGTTTTTAATCAATTCTAGCAATTGTGACATTTCAAATAGTTTTGAAACACATGCAATTTTAGCAATTGCCAAATTTGCATGGTGGCTCTTTTCTCTTCGATACCGTCACTCTCTTTTCTCATTTGCACTAATCAATTTATCTTCTTTTTTTTTTTTTTTTAGTTTGGGTTTGTTTCTCCCTTCAGTCATGATCTATGCAATCCCTATGCCAATGCCAACCTTTGTTACTTTTTTCCTTCTATATCATTTTTTTGGACCTGAGAAGTGTTTTGGTGCTTCAAAAACTTAAAAGATCACTAATCACGCATGAGCTAATTCATTTTTGGTGATACATGAGTTCCAAATACTTGAAAAATCATGTGGACTTATATTTAGTTTTGATCGTCCACCTTAAATGCAATTCAAATGCGTTCTGTACTTAAATAATAATTCTAATTGTGACTACTATAATGGAGGAAACGTAAGTCTATCAAATAGATCGGAAGAGCGTCGTGTAAGGAAATCCGAAAAATTTTTCCACTAAATGTCACTAAGTGAAGATGTAAAATGTTATTTTTTTCTAAAATGGAAACATAATAAAAATATAAAATATGAATTTAAAATAATTGTCTTAATACTTATTTCATTAGAAAAAAGTTTTTTAAAATTAATTATTAATGAGTTAAGAACGAATAAAGAATTTAAAAAATAAAGGTCAAAAAGTGAAATCAAAAGCTTATTGCTTGCTCGTTCACCCTTTTATATATACATATATATATATATGTATAAATATATATATATATATATATATATATATATATAAAATATCAGTGATTAGTCACGGTGGCATGTTGATGTTCCGCGAACTATTCACTGTATCTTCCATAAAATATTTGCTAGCAGTGAACATGGGTAAGAGCTTTTAGATTAGGTCACAAAGAAATCAGCAATAGAAACCTTTGGGGTGGTTCTAATGCAAAAAGAATAATGCTTGACCAGAATACAGGTTGGGGAATCATGTGGCCCGCATGGGTCTTCAGGCCGTGTATACTAGTTACGCGTGCGGCCGCACAATGCCCGCATGAGGCCGCACAGTGGCCACACAACAGTCACATGCGGGTCACATGATTCCCCAGCCAATATTCTAGTCACGCATGTGACCGCATAGCCTATCCATGCGACCACATACAATTTAGCTGCTGTAACTACATCCTTCGTCTTTGAATTTTATTTGTTTTGACCCCTAAACTTTGTAATTTGTGCTCAATTGATCCGAATTCACTTAAATTTACTTCCTCTTGGACTTTAACCAATAATTCACCAACTTAAACGTAAATACGAACTTTTAAACACAATATCACATAATTAACAATACGTATAAGGGATTTAAATATCAAAAATTAATAGTTACCAAACTCCTTCACCCTTAGACTATTGTTCGCCCCCGAACAACAAACAATACAAAACAAAATAACAAAAACACAATACTTCAACTTCCATTCCATATGAGACAACAACTCACAATACTATCTTTTTTAATCAATCTACAGTAAGCTTGCCTAATAAAAAGTCTCCACAGCAATGCAAAAGTTTTGAGAACTTTTCACTTTTTTTCTCTTTATTTCTTCAAGTACTAGTTAACCTTTCGAAACTCATAAAATGTTATGAACAAGCGCTCTCAAGCAACCGTTAGAATAATAAAACAAGCTTTTACCTGAAATGGCATAACCCAGACAAGCTGACCCTCACAGATAAGTTCACTTTTCGCTCAAGTGTTTAGAAGTTAAGTGTTTTCACTCAAAATTCTATCTCTAGGAGAGTTCTATCATAAGCCTGCAAATTTTTTCGTTCTCCACCACTTAGGTGTACACGCATGACACAAATCATAAGGTCTTTAAGGATTGTAACGAGGCTAAGGGCCAAAGCGGGAAAATTTTGAAAAGTGAGGCTAATGAGCCATTAGAACTAGTGGGACACAAATTTATAACATTCAAGAAGAACCCACTGCTCCCTTCATTCTTTCAAAACTCATAGCATTACCTATACAATATGTACACATCCCAACTGTTAAAAGAAACTCGAGCCCTTATTTCAAAAAGAAATCCCTTTATCTCAAATGTTTTCTACAAAGTTTTCTTTTCTATTTTTATCCCTTTCTTTCATATTTGCTCTTTCTTTTTTTCTTTTACTTTTTTTTTTTCTCTTTTTCAACTCATCTTCCCTACATTGTTGTTCTTTTTTCCTTTTCTTTTCTTTTCTTTCATTGTTGCATTTTTTTATTGCTTTCATCAACTCTTCCATTTTTTTCACATACAAATCACTCTTACCACGATATTATCAATAGAAATCCCTCACATTTTCTTCATCAAAACCTCATTAATAAGAACTACTCCCCCACATTTATTTTTCATCCACCCCAAGTAACAAAATCAATCACAACAATCCACTAGTCCATTGGTAAGGTAAGGATATATATTATTTTCAACTCAGCACTAGCATTAAGGGGTGTAAAGAAAAAAATAGGCAATTAAGCTCAAAGGGGTTATGCAAAAGATTAATTGATAAGGTAGGCTTTTTAGCTAAAGTGGTTAATCAAGAAAGAGTGCCTTAGGGCCCGTTTGGCTAAGTTTATAAAGTGAATTTATAAAGAGAATTTATAAAGAGTGAAAATGAGTGGTAGAGATTTAATTAAAATTTAAAATGTGTGATGATTGTTGAGTAGTTGTCAAATCAATAGTAGGTGAGTTTATAAATAGAAAAAATAAAGATAAACAAACAAGCTCTTAATTATATTCATATAATGCATATAGCAATACAGTCTCAAAGAGAAATAAAGCAAGTTCTAGAAATATAAACTCATGAAAGAATATCACAAATGAACAAAGATAGTGAGATTGATAAAAATGTGTCAGTCTAAGGCTCAAAAATCTCACCATATTGAATTTGTCAACCTAATCCAGTCGTAACCAATTCCAGGAGAAGCAAATAAATAGAATGTGCGAGTTCACTAATTCGATCGTGTTATGAATCTCTCTAGGCTAAAAGCACAAATCAAAATTTTCAATTTTTCATTTTTTTCTCTAGCATCGCCTAAGATCCTAATTCGAGCAAAACTAAACTCTAATTAAATCTAGTACTTTAGGATTATGAGTCTCTTACTCACATGTATACAAAACACAATTTTTTTCAGACATAAAACATAACAAACATATATAATTTTTCCTTTTACACTAAACACAGAAGCAACGAAACACTAAAAAATTATGAACTATAATTTTGCAGCTAACATAATTTGATTAATATGTAGGTTAAGTACAAACCAAAAGACAGCAACAATATACATCAGCCAAACAAAATAAATTACATATAATCATTCTCTCACACTAAAATTCTACATTATCCCAATGTAGATAAAAAAGAACTAAGTCTTAAGAATTCCTAGGAGGTATGGCTGATGGTGAGTCTGGATCGTGGTCTGAATTGACGGATGGATTAGGGCCAGTGTAGCTCGTCTGAATTCCAGCAATACAGGAAGGGACTGTCAAAATAATAAAAGAATACGACAACAATGATTCCTAGCAATAGTAAAAAGATAATAATAAATTAAAATTTAAATATAAATGAGATAAAGGAAACGTGTCTAATTTCTAATGCAAGTTCTAAAATCTCCCATTTAGCACTTCATTTATATTCTAGAGCTCGACTATAAGGAATAATTTTTAGGGAATCATGAATAGAGCTTTTGAGGCTTTGCCTAGCTTATCAAGATTGACTTTCTTTCCATCTTCAGGCTTTCCCCAAAAATTTGCTATGGTTTTTTCATGTAAATATGGACTGTGCAACTCCGTTGATCTCAAATTGTACTATGAAAACTTCAACCGCCTCATCAGATGGGATCACAAAATCAACTTTATAACACTTGAATTCATATGATTGATTGACAATTGCCCCATCATCAAAAGTGATTTATAGATCTTGCTCTTCTAAGATCACTTCCTTATCCTTCTCATGTTCTTCTATTATGATGGAGGTTTCTGACACTTTCTCTTTCATGAAGAGTATTAGAATGTTTGATAACTTGAGAGATTACATCTTGTTGTCCTTCATCATTCCCCAAAAATATTACCTGCTTGTGCCATTGTAGAGCTCAATGTACATATGGACAATCATTTAATTCATGATATTCAACACAAAATTTACACATAAGATGGTCTAGGGGTGCTAGATACGCAACGGGACAATCACTTAGCACATGTTCTGCACAACAATAATCACACGCTAAATCAGTTTCTATCATTTAACTTTCAAGTTTCTTCAATTATGCCATTAAGCCATTTGGCCATTCTCCATACTCTTCATTTGTTTTTATACATAAACTAGCGTTTGAGCACCAGTCATAACCATCATCCATCCTAAAAAGAACAAGCCAAACAAATTGATAGGCGAAATCGCAAGTGCATGATATCGTTCAAGTAATATAGGACTAGACGAGTCCCGAATGTCGATCCCACAGGAAAAGTTGTCACCTATTTCACTTGAGTCAATTTCACACCAATTGAATAAAAGAGATCGGAAG
>CAVNYN010286259.1:0-12526 GCA_963692815.1 Nyctanthes arbor-tristis | reverse complement strand
CAGAAGGACAAAATGATGGAGGAACCCAATATGCTTTACCAATATCCAAGCCGAGGGTGATGTTTAGTTTAGCTTGCACGCATGTCCAAATGTCGAAATGGATAATATAGATTTAACAAAACATTACGAGAGTTGTACAACATTTATTAGTCCAATAGCACATTCCACAGCAAGACGAAACAAACCATGCTTATTGTATTGAACAAAGTGAGCAAGAGTGGGGTAAAAAATCATCTGACTTATTAACAGAACCACATCGGCACGTTCAATATCCCTTCCAAGATGAATGGAAGTCAATGTTCAAAATGAGCAATATTTTTCGTTCCGGCTTTATAACATTTCAAAAAGGCTTCATTGAATTTTAATTTAAGAAGTAAGCAGTAATGGAACATGACTACAGAGTTGGTCAATTCTATCTAAAGCATGCAGTTATAATACTTCGTAAAAAATGTAGCACTATGTAGTTCCAAAAAGTGAAAAGATTTCATAAATTCAAAATTTCCAGGCTGAGTTGTTAAAGAAAGGGATCAAATTGTTGGAAATTAAACTGGACAACATAGATCAACAGGTAGACTTCATAGATAAACCTATAATAATTTCATGTGCATTTGCATTTCAAATTTGAAAAAACAAAACCAACAGCAGGCAGAAGTCCTCAAAAATTAACCTTGCCACCAACAATGCTCCATGCACCATCACTGTCTTCTTCAATTTCAGATGCACTTGAAAGGTCAATAGACAGTTGCACGGGGGGATCCTACTATCAGGGAGTAAGGATCAGCACAAAGAAAAATTCCAGACACTTGAAGGCATTCTGAAAAATATAAACAGCGAGAACCTTCAGGTGGTGATGTTTGACAGGTGATTTTGGAGGCAAAAGGTGGACCCCATAAATGTAAGCCTGAAAGCCTTCCTCTTTTCCACCAATCCTTGCAAAATCTTTCTTTTCTGGAGCCTCTGGATGCAATTCCTTATTAAAAGAGCAGGTCAAATGCCTATCCGCCACAATCTCCCCATTAATGTAAAGCCGCATAATATCTGGCAGGACCTGAAAATAAGAAGTATGATTCAAGGTTCATCTCGAATAGGCATAATAAGAGATGAAAACAGGTCGGGAAGTGGTAGATTCAAACACAAACAAGAATAAGGAAACTTAGGAACCCAAAACAGATTCTGAGTTCAGATGAAATAGAAGCTATCACAAATGTATGTACTTTATCAAAACCCCATACCAATTAATAGATTCTGCACATTAAATTCATGTCTCAGTATATAGAACAGATTTCTTATTATAGCTACTGGACTCTCTGGTAAACATGTTCCCAAATCTGTTGAAGATACTGAATGGTAGACAAAGCAAATGTTTTCAATTTTTCCCACAACTGAAATACTATTGAACTAAAATAGCCATTTTAAGCTCCCATTCCCCGATCATCAATAATATTCTATGCATTTTTTTTCACTTGACTAGTGGGACATCCTTTATTCCAGCCTTTTTCAGCTGATCAAATCACAGAATACCATCTTTTCTTTCAGTGCCATAGTGGAAGCAACCCAATCTATTGCTTCTTGACAATTGACATGGATAAAAAGCTATCACCCCTAAACTCCGAGAGTATAGTCATTGACCCATGTAACAGATTTAAATACCAATGAACAAACAATTTATTTGATATCTTTTATTTATTAAGTTGCAAAATGTAAGATTTAGAGAGGGAGGATGAGAGCGAGAAGACAACAGATATATGAGAGGTGTATGCGATACACGTGTGTGCTTGTTAACTATAAGGAGAACCAGAGAGGAAAAAGAGTCTAAAAAACAAATAATATACTTGTTTCAACCAAACAGCCCTCAAACTAAACTAATTTTCAATACTCATTCATCTAATGAAGATGGAGGGCGGTAAGTTTTGCTCAAAGTAAGTCCACTGTGCAGAATTAAAAGGCTGGATCAGCATTAGACATAATTCTGGATTTCACCAGCTAAATGTCACCTACCGTCAAACAGAAAGTAAGCAAAGCCACAAGTATCATCTTGAAAGACATCCAAATGGTTAAGAGTAATGAATAATCAGATGCACCATTGGCATAAGACAAGGGAAATCTAGCCAAGTCAGAAAATGTCATGTCATGGAAAATAAAATACCTCACATCCAACATGAATCCATTTCTTCTCTGGGAACTCCATCTCCATAAAGGCACATGGAACTTCAGTCCCTGGAATCGCATTACCAGGATCTGGAGCCTCTTTGTGTAGAAAAAGCAAAGGAAAAAGTGTCATTTGTTTCTTTTCATTCAACCAAAGGAAAGGGACAGCTGTTGCTATTTCTGGGTGATTCTGCAAAAAACTGAGTCACAAACTTGCCCATCTTTCTTCCGTGGACCATATATGAAGCATTACATAACTGAATGCAATTAAGTAAAGTGCATCATGGTTTATCAATAGAGCATAGTAAAAAATCACAAGTCGAAAGGTACAATAAATTGTTCCCAGCAATCCTATAGGTATAGATAACGAATAGTTGTCAATCGAGTTAAAAAGCATGGGGTACTCTGTGTGCCTAGCTACCATAGAAAAGTAGCACGGCTAAAACCATTTTAATCAGGAAAGATAGACAGAAAAATTTGAAAGTCGAGACTTTAAGAGACAGGTCACAGAATATTCAGCAAAACCTGCAGCTGTAGGTCTACTGCCATAACTTGCGAAGGAAATAGCACTGCACGAGAAAAACAAACAAAAATCCAAAAATCGCCCCCAAAAAGCTCAAAGCTTTGAACTCTATTAAACACTAATAATTCACACGAGTACAAGAATTAAAAATCAACTTGATAAAACTCCAACACTAGCAAACATACACAGGTAAACAGCGCGAAGGGCGTTTAAAATTCCAACTAGGCAAACATAAACAGGTAAAACAGAATACAGGCAGCATTGAGCCACAACTCAATGTTCCAAGGTTACACACAATTACACATTCTACGGACATAAAGGCCGATGCCCGCTTACAAAGACATCTAAACAAGTAAAAAGGAAATCAATTCATGGCCTTGCAAGCAAATAAATTGCAAAGTTGCTTATGGGAAGTTGCAAAACCTGGTGAAGAATTACACATGGAAAAGAAGCACAATTATGAATGTAGAGCCAGAAACAGAGATTGAAACACCCATTTGCTACTTCTTCGTCACCATCTTTTCGCAATTCCACATTAAGATCCTTCAAACGCATATAGTTTTTCTCTTCCACGCCACTAAAACCCTCCATTTTCCCAAATTACTTGATCAATCAAGAAACACTGCCTCTTCGAATGGATCACATTAAAGTAAAATTCAGCCCAGGTGGTAAAATCTTGTTCCTTTCCTGGGTTCTCCTCAAGAATCCAAACGGGTTTAAAGAACCTTTCTTTATATTTCCTTTAGGAAGAGGTTAGTCTGTGTCGGCTGTTAATTAACAGTTGGAGTCTTCGGCAGTTCGGTCCGGTCATTTTCAGCGGAAATATGAAAATTTTGGGCTATGATCCAATGTTATGCTCGTATGATTGGCCCAGGTGTTCTAGCGTTTGATTGGCCACTAGTTGATACATAGTTCAAAATAGAGTGATGTTATTTATCCAGCCTCCAGTCTAGTTAGTATCCCTACATTAGATGATGAATTGTTATGCATACATACATGAGGTCCTTATTTATTCAATGGCCAATAAAGAGATGACAACTAGACTGAAAACTGGTCTCTAGTCTAGATAAATAACATTATTCTTTAAAATAGTGATGCTTCTGTTTTCTTTGGAGTTAAATAGATAATAATAATGATCTAATGTCAGATATCTAGTGGTATTATGTCAGATATAATGACTATTATAGTCAACAATAAGAAATAAGTGAGTAAATTTTGTAATCAGACAGTTACTCGTGATATCTTATCTTATATATATTAAATCTTATCTTATTATATATATTAAAGTAGGATAGTGGTCATATATAAATTTTTCCATCAAAAACACTATCCTACTTATATATGCATCTTCCTTTATTTATTTTATTTATTTTAATTTTAATAACAATATTTACATATATATAATAAATACACATTTATAACTAATTAAGCATCAAATTAATCTCTAATATTTTTTATATGTGTGTTTGTGTTTTTAGTTTATACAAATATATAATATACGTAATTATAATGCATGTTATAATATATATATATATATAAAATAAAAGTTATATCTTAGGTTTGAATTTTCAACTCGAGATATTTTCTCAAAAGATAAATAAAATAATAAATAAATATCTACTTTCCCGCCTATATATGCTTTTATTTTATATGCTTTCAATTTTATATACATTTTTATTTAATATATATTATATATACGTATATCAATAAGTTTGGAGATTTCAAGTTAATCTCCAATTTTATTTCTTTCATACATACATACATACATGCATACATACATATATACACACACGTATTCTTAATTAAGCTCCAAATTAATCTCTAATTTTATACTATTTTTTATTCATTATTGTTTTGTATATCTATTCTGTTAATTTTTAGACTATCTTTAAAGGATTTATATTTCTCTAAAATTCTAATAGTTCAAAATTTGGGTTATTGGAATTTGCTTATCATTTCAATTAAATATATACTCGTGTGATTGAGATGTCATAAAACCTATGGCTACGACGCTCTTCCGATCTTAATTTATTATTTTTTTATAAGAACCTATATATTGTTAAAAATTTAAGTTAAGGGGATACAATAGTAATAATACTTGATAGTGATAATTTAGAAAAAAAATTTAATTCTTTTTAGAGTAGAAAACTAATGTTAGAAATAAATCATATATAATTTATCCTTTGTTGCAATATTACTTTCCTTGGGCCTTTTGTAATAGGAGGATGTTTACATTAAATTTTTTAAAATGACCTTCAAAAATCTCCAATATTTCTAGAAAGACTTGGACATGTAAATAATTTGTTCAATATGTGTCCGGATTTAAGATTGAAAAAGAAAATGTCTTAAACTCAAAAGATATGCTCACTAAATTATTAAAGTATCAAGACATTTAAAAAAAAATAGCTTTTACATTACTAAGCTTAAACATTTACTCTATCAGGTTTTTACAAATTCTTCACATGCATATATAATGCACACGATTATACCAAAAGCTAGCAACTACTGATGACTCCAAAAAATAATTTTGAAAATGGAAATCGGAAATCCATGATAATCTATTAATTACAATAAAAGTATAAAACCTAAGAAAGATAATCAAAGAAATATTGAAAAAATTTATGCGTTTCAAAAAAAATAGTAACAACATTTTCAAATCTCACAAAAAAGCCTATAAAATATAAGACTATAGAAACAAGTAAAGAAGTTAAAATTGAAGTGCTAAATGATTTATTGAATAGTGATTTCTTTAAAAAATGTATGACACTATATGAGATGTGAAAAATAATTTTTCTAAGAATATATAGTAAAGAATTCATTCTGATAAATAAATAACATTCAAACTCTAAATGCGTTCTTAGAATTTTTATGCTGATATTTATTGAACAAAGATACGGGTATAACTTAATTTTAGAGTTATATAAATTTTTTATACTCTCTTTTCCATGGTTTCTTGATTTTCATATTCAACGTGAAATTAAATTTATAATAAAAAATTCATCATTAATTTTCATTTTTTTTAGCTAAGAGTATTATTCTATAAATGACAATTTAATTAGCTTTTTGCCAAGTGAAGAATTGTACGTAATAAAGTTATAATTATTAGTAACATGTGTATGTGAGTGAGTACTACGCAATAAAATTGTGATTATTTAGTTCTTTAAATTATCGCGCACTTTTAGCTAATTATTCTATTCCGTGCAACGCATAGGTATACAACTAGTTATATAAGAATGTGAGAACATTTTAGATTGCTTTGACTAGGATAAAATGATTTCTTGAATTTATAACGACTATATTCATCGGTTAGTAATGCTGTCAAAAGAATGACAAGTCTAATCGGGTAGTGAATTTGGAGCCAAAGGACGCTTAAACCAAAAATGCAACACTTACATTAATATACTTAAGAGTACAATGACTTAATTATGGAGCACATCAAGTTGAAGGGTTTATTAGGTAATAAATAAAAAAATCTAAAGACACTTAGATAGTTTGAAATTCCTCACATAAATTAAATCAAAAAAATTTGGAGCACATCAAGTTGAAGGGTTTATTAGGTAATAAATAAAAAAATCTAAAGACACTTAGATAGTTTGAAATTCCTCACATAAATTAAATCAAAAAAATTTGGAGCACATCAAGTTGAAGGGTTTATTAGGTAATAAATAAAAAAATCTAAAGACACTTAGATAGTTTGAAATTCCTCACATAAATTAAATCAAAAAAATTTGGAGCACATCAAGTTGAAGGGTTTATTAGGTAATAAATAAAAAAATCTAAAGACACTTAGATAGTTTGAAATTCCTCACATAAATTAAATCAAAAAAATTTGGAGCACATCAAGTTGAAGGGTTTATTAGGTAATAAATAAAAAAATCTAAAGACACTTAGATAGTTTGAAATTCCTCACATAAATTAAATCAAAAAAATTTGGAGCACATCAAGTTGAAGGGTTTATTAGGTAATAAATAAAAAAATCTAAAGACACTTAGATAGTTTGAAATTCCTCACATAAATTAAATCAAAAAAATTTGGAGCACATCAAGTTGAAGGGTTTATTAGGTAATAAATAAAAAAATCTAAAGACACTTAGATAGTTTGAAATTCCTCACATAAATTAAATCAAAAAAATTTGGAGCACATCAAGTTGAAGGGTTTATTAGGTAATAAATAAAAAAATCTAAAGACACTTAGATAGTTTGAAATTCCTCACATAAATTAAATCAAAAAAATTTGGCACTATGATTTGATGAAAAGAATTCTTAGTCTTCCAATTGTACTAATTTCTATTAGGCACTTACAAATTATCAAGGACAAATGGAAGCTCTTTTATTGGTGGAATCCAAAGATTTTTAAAAAAGAAGCAAGAAATTCGTCCATAAATATTCCTAACCTTACAACACTACCAAAAAGCCCTCCAAAACACTATCTTGACCTCCCAAACAAAACTTCCTTCATATATATATATATATATATATATATATATAAACCTTACTTAACAAGGCTAGTTTAATTGAAGAATGCTAGGAATTTGGAGGTGTTGTTCCATTCAAAGACATCTAAGAAGTCTCTAAAGATACAAGAGCCAAGGTGAGTAACTAATTTTTTGAGTTCCATTGACATGCATGTGTTTTAAAAAGAAAAGCAATTTATTATGATAATGAATTGAATGTTTTCTTATATATAAGTCACTAGCAGTGCCCTACCTATTTTGTGTTGATTTGCTTTGAATTGTTCTCACACTGTGACATATTCAATGATCTCACAATAAGGAAGATTAGTGTGGTGTTTAATTTGAATTAATAATGCTATTTGCTTGGAACTTTGGTAAGGGTCATTTGGGGTTAATTGTGGATTCACTTACCATTGTATTGTCACGGCCAAACTTGGCATTTGGAAGACATTTATGCGTTACGAGTAGTAGGTAATTCTAGTATTTGAGCTCTATAATGCATTCAAAAAGACATGCATATTTTTCATTTCTTGAACTTGTGAAGTGAAATGATTTTATAACCTTGTGGCAACCTAAATATTGTGTTACTCATGGGGTACCTTGTACTCACTTAGTGTTTATTTACATTCTTGTAGATGATAAATCGAAAGATCTATGAAAGACAAGCCGAGGAGTAGAGACTTTCCCGAGATGCAAGAAAGATCATGCATGTAATAGAAACCGATATATGAGTTTATTACGAGGATGCACCGTTGTTCCTAATGTATTTGGGAACAACATACGAATTTAACATATTTTTGCGTCTACACCCTCACTCACTTATATTATGACAAAGTTTGTAAGGATAAACCAATGTTTTTCACTTAATGTAATAGTCTAGTGAAAGGGGTGGAATAAGTATATGTATGAATATATGTATATATAAATAAGAAGGAAACATGGTATGTAATGATATAAGAACAACTTTTGCTCAGTTTGGGAGCATAATTTTCCATGTAGGGGTTCCCAATGCTTTGTTTGGCTAGTTAATCAATAAAATGGTTTTTACATAATTAATAGTGTATTCTTGCTTTTGTATTTAATTTAGATTCGCTAAAACACATATGGGTTGTATGGCCAAAATAACCTAAGTCGCTCATACAACAACAAAAGAATTTAGTAAGCCATCTTTTATATAATCCAAGGTAAAGTAAAGAAATTAAAAGAAACATCATAATAAGTTTCATCAAAACTTAAGAATTTATTGAAATAGCATGTTAGGGATGCATAACGAGCTGGCCGGCTCGAGCGGCTAGTGGCCTGGCCCGTAAAAAACCCTAGCCGAGCCAGCTTGTGGCTTGTTTAAGACAGTCTGAGCCCGAGCCGAGCCCCAAATTTTGGGGCAAGCAAGAGCCACACAGGCCTGTGTGGCTCGACGGGCTAAACGGGTCGGCCCGTAATTACGGGCCTAACGGGCCAAGCTGAGCTGGCATGTGTCAAACTTAAGTAGGAAAGAAAAAAATTAAATTAAAATAGGAAAAAAATTCTTGCCGGCTTGGCTTGGCTTGGCTCGGAAAAGGCCCGAGCCAAAGCTCGGCTCAGCTCGGCTCGACTCATTAACATTCCTATAGCACGTCTCGTCTATTGTTAGCACTTTTATTATTTTGAAATGATAAAAGCTTCCGCCATTGAAATAAAGAATCAACTTAACAATATATGGGAAAATAACAAGGGCGTGACACAAACACAAATATATATATTAATTAAATAAAAGGAGTTGCAGTATCTTTGTACCTTAGTTTTCCTGCTGAAAAAATCTCTTAGTAGGATCTCTTTAGACATTTTGTTTTATATTGCGGTGACCTATGTGATATTCTGAATTTTTCAATTTTTTAAAAATTTTTTATTCATTTTTTTTATACATTCACCATTCTAAGATAAAATTCGAAATTAAATTTCATAACTCATAGATAATTATCATCATTTAATTGTTTAAATTATAAATAAATTTAATTATCCAATTGTCTAATCTATCTTGAAGTTTTTAGTTCATAATTAATACAAATTAAATATATATATCATTAGTTTAAGTTAATAGAAAATTATAATTGTAATCTTTTCCTTAATTTTTTCTAGTATAAATGAATATTAAGAATTACAACTATTTTATATATGACTACTTTTATATATTATTAATTTATATAATCTTCATGCTATCTGATTTTCTTAATTTCAAATAAGAAATATTTTCACAATACACGTAACTCTCTAATTAGCAATTATTTTGTGTGATGTCATTTTATATAAACTAGTGCAAAAAAATGATATTTATTTATGTTAATAATAACAATCGGGTTAAAATTTGTTGTAAACTATAACTACCATAAGATGACAAGAAAATAATTACATCATTATTTGGTTGATATTAGAAATTAATTATTCCTTATTGGGTAACATATTCTTTATAAAATTTCACTATACTAAAAAAAATTATAAAATTTCATATTATTTATTTTTTAAAATAATTTGATTTGTATTGTTCTCATGCAACGTATGGGTGAGAATATAATATTACATTATAGGGTATGATGAGACGTGTCATATGACACACATCTGGCACGCCGCATTAGCGTCTAGAGACATTATGCCGCCATACATCTGACATTATATCATTTTTAATACAGGGTTCTATGATATATAGAGTCAATTATCAATCGGAACATGTCAAGTTACTAATAATTCTGTGGGGTATTTTTCTACATTTCTTTTGTAGTATGTATTTTTTCTATATAAGGGGTTTGTATTATCGATTTTCTTAACGCTGTCGGTAGAGCATATATCTATACGTATTTGTATTGTTACAATACATATTTATAATTTTACTTTGAAAATAATAATAATAATAATAATAATAATAAGAACAACAATAACAACAATAACAACGCTTTTAATCTGGTCTACATTTAAAAACCTCCATTAGAACGTTGTTAGAGGTCTATAGGAATGGGACAGGTTTGGCCACCTGTAGAAAATAGTAATTACACCAGAGGCTTTTTGATTTAGATAAAAGCATTAATATTATTCATTTAATTTAATAATTACGATATAATATTATTTTATTATTGATCTAATAGATTATTATTATTAGTATTATTATTATTATTTTGAAATCAGATCTAATGTAGGTTTTTCTCTTCTAAAAAAATATTAGTTGTTATTCTCCATTCAACTAAATTTTCAAGTTTCACAATCTTTCGCTCCAATTTTACTATTGAATTCCACCATATGGTACACTAGTTTATTTATAAAATGTAACAATATATCATTTTTTCTTTAAAAAAAATGAGATATCTTTTTTTAAAAAATCAACTAATTAAATGATATCATACGGTAGTATAAAAGCTAGTTGCTAAACATATGGTTATTCTTTCTTTTCTTTTCTTTTCTTTTTTTTTTTAAAAAAAAAGCTTAATATCAGTAATAAATATAACGTTCGATACAATAAAGCTAATAACAACATATCTTCTAACCAAAATAAACATATATCGCACTTGGTAGCATAAGAGGCTAGCTCATAAGCCACATTATATCGATGTTGGCACAAAGTTCCACCAACCCTTTCCCCATCCATATATCCATTTCTTTTCTCACCCTCGACCCCTGATCCTCCATCTGTTTTGCAATATCAACAAGAAAGAGTTTAGACTTAGGCTTCGCTCTTTCTAGTTGTTTTTTACCAAAGTGATTTTTATTTAAAATATGTGTTGAAAAAGTGAAGAAATATTATAGAAAATTGTGAAAAAATGTTGTTCATAGCAAATGCATTACTGATATAAGTTTGATTTGTTGATAAGTTTTGAAGTGAAAAAAAAAAGCTCCAGAGAACAAGCCCTTACACAAAAATATTATACACAAATTTTTACACAATGCATGTGTGCGTTGGATTGACGTTGATTTAAGAACTATGATTTGTATTTAAAAAAAAAAAAAAAAAGAGGAAGAGGAAGAAAGAAAAGATTTTACTAAGAGAAATTGCGTAAGAAAATTGTGTAACGTTATTCTACCAGCAACAATATATGGTATGTTTCCGTGGAGAAATTGGCTCACTTAATCTATGTCACATTTTGTGGTTGACTCCCTCGTGTAGATGAGGATTTTGCTTATTAGATGGATTGTAGACCATTTGCTATAATTTCCTGGGTTCGCTTATCGATTTGAATCACTCAACCTCCTAAGAAACAAAACTAGTCAACCAATAACCAAAGCGAAAAAGGAAAATAAAGAATTAAAAGGAAAGCAGTAAAAACAACCGATATGGTTTACCCTCTTGAAACGAGGGCCGGCAGTTCACCCAAAACAAGTTTGGGCTACTCTACTGGTGAGACTTAGCCAACTAAGTCCCAAATCCACTAGAAACCGCATCCAAAGAGAACCACAGTACACAATATACACTCTGTCGAACAGAGACCAAAACCCTATAACTAAATCACAAGGAACAACCTCACTACAGATCTCTACACTTACAAAAGGATGGCTAATCTCACAGATAGAGATTAACCAGTATTACAAATCGCCATCTTTAGGCGAGAAGAAGAGAGAGAATATACAGAGAGTACAAAAAACCACGTAGAAGAGACGCCACAAAGAATATGCTCTCCAACCTAACCCTAACTCGTTTAAATATCCCCGACGGCTGCGATTAATCTTGAAAAAGATCAACGGCAGACGCATGTCATACCGCTCCATAGGCTGGACCCCAGCTAATGGCCTGAGTTAAAAGGTCTGAGCACGTTTTGGGTCACCGAAATACTACAACTCTCCACTTTCATCCTAAACTACAGCTACAGCTTTTAGTGAAATCATACAAAACTTAGTTATGGCAATTGAGTCTCAATTACCTACCGATCTAAAAAAAAAAAAACCTTTATTAAAACACAGTTTTGAATTTACACCAAGTAAAGTAAAACATGAAAAAAAATTAAGGGGATTTTGGAAATAGATACAGATTACCTTCGGTCTATGTTTAAAATAGTTAAACATGACTTTAACTTGTATAGTGGGAGCACTTTAGTACCCATATTTGCGGGGTTGAATTGTGAGGGGATCTTTTCCAACAATATCACACCTTTTGACACAAGATCTCTAATAAAGTGGAGCCTCACGTCAATGTGCTTTGTGTTGTCATATAACATAGGATTTTTGCACAATTGTATGGCTGACTGGCTATCTAAATATACCACTACTTTTTCTTGGAAAAACTTCAACTCATGTAGCAGTCCTTCTGGGCACAAGGCTTCCTTCCTAGCCTCAGTAACAACAATGTATTCAGATTCAGTAGTGGACAAGGCCACTGTGTGCTGAAGTTGGGATTTCCAACTCACACACCCATTACACAATGTAAACACATAGGAAGTCATTGACTT